>CM055118.1:188502004-188581980 GCA_029206835.1 Rana muscosa
TCCCCACATTGCTGCTAACCTGTGGGAGGTGGAGAGGGGCGGGCCCAAGCGGAGGTGGAGGGGGGCGGGCCCAAGCGGAGGTGGAGAGGGGCGGGGCCCAGCGGAGGTGGAGAGGGGCGGGCCCAAGCAGAGGTGGAGAGGGGCGGGCCCAAGCAGAGGTGGAGAGGGGCGGGCCCAAGCAGAGGTGGAGAGGGGGCGGGCCCAAGCAGAGGTGGAGAGGGGCGGGCCCAAGCAGAGGTGGAGAGGGGCGGGCCCAAGCAGAGGTGGGAAGAGGGGCGGGGCCCAAGCAGAGGTGGAGAGGGGCGGCGCCGGTGTCCATTCTTTTCCTCATATCGCTGCTAACCTGTGGGAGGTGGAGAGGGGCAGACCCAAGCTGAGGTGGAGAGGGGCGGCGCCAGTGTCTATTCTGTTCACAAATCTGCTGCTAGCCTGTGTGCGGGACGGAGAGGGGCGGCGCTGGCTGGCACACTTCCTTGCAAAGCTCTGCTATTGTACTGGCCGCACTGCGAGTGTGTGCGCGGCGGGAGGAGAAGCCCTGTCCTTACTCGCACTGCTCATAAATTCACTCGCCAAATGCAAGCAGGCGAGGTGCAAATTTTGAGGGCTGCGCTATACAATACGATTGTAAAATCTCCTTTAGATCCACTGACTGCTATATACTTTGAGGGCCTGCACAGCATACTTGCATATTATTTTTTTTCAAAACGGTTTTATTGGATTTTACTGGTGTACAGAAAATCTTAAACATTGGAATAAGTTGAGCAAATTAACAGCAAAAAGATTCCGAAGTCAATAGCACAATGATTGACATCAACAGAATATGCACAAATGAAATTTCGTAGTCATAAATGTAAACTATGAAAAACAGCTGGGTAGTTGTCCAGGTCTAATCAGGCGTAGATTAGAGCGATTATCTTATTCAAAGCTGGGGGTGGAGTTCATGAAATAACACTAACAGAAGGGATGGGGAAAGTATATGGGTTGGGATCTAAGGGCAGTTTAGTCTGTACCGGCAAAGGCCAGCCTCAGACCCACTCACCCCTGACGGGTACTAGCTGTGAGTGGGCGGGGGCCAAGGAGGGTTGCAAATGTATGGTAGGTCTGAACGGTAAAGTAGGGTGAATTGGAGATCCCTTGTAGGATAATTGGTGTCCTACTCGGAGAGGGAATGTAACTCCAGTGACCAGTTGAGGGTGTGCGTGTACTCAATCAGGTATGTAACAAAAAAAAAACGATGGTGATACTGAATCGTGTTCACAGTATTTCATGCGATTGAGTGCACTAGTGGGGGTGAGAAGGGTGAAGGAAAGGAGGGATGGCGGGAGCTATAGAGGAACAACTGAACAGGGGAAGAAGTTCATGCGGGTGTGTAGGAGCTGTGTGTTGGCGAGGTGTGAGCATCCTTTTCTCTAAAATGTATCCAGCAGGCCCAGGTGTCAGTGAACTTTGTTGGGTTGTCGTGTGCTTGGCATACTTGCATATTATGACACTCTTACCTCTGGGTGTGCTCTCCTCCAGCGATGTGAGGTCCAAGCTCAATGCACCCACTGCATCTCTGCTGGTACCGTATTCCTCATGTGCAAAGTCCGCAGTCTTCTTGCTTTGCCCTGATGATGTAAATCCAGCGCAGTTGTGGAATTACATTTTCTCGACACCTGGCTCCATTCCTAACATTTTTAATATGCTGGGGGTTTAGGGTTTACCATCCCATGCTCTAGGGCAGCCGTCTCCAAACAAAAGGACCGGTTTATTGTCCTTCAGACTTTGGGGGGCCATACTGTGGCCAGCATGAGTAGAAAAAGTCCTGGGAGTAAACAGCGCCCCATTGTTGGTATCAGGGTAAGCAATAGTGACCTATTGCTGGGATTAGTGGGGGGGGGGGGGATAGTGCCCCATTGCTGGTATCAGTGTGGGGGGGGGGGGAATAGTGCCCTATTGCTGGTATCAGTGGGGGGGGGGAATAGTGCCCCATTGCTGGTATCAGTGGGGGGGGAATAGTGCCCCATTGCTGGTATCAGTGGGGGGGGGGGGGGAATAGTGCCCCATTGCTGGTATCAGTGGGGGGGGGGAATAGTGCCCCATTGCTGGTATCAGTGGGGGGGGGAATAGTGCCCCATTGCTGGTATCAGTGGGGGGGGGGAATAGTGCCCCATTGCTGGTATCAGTGGGGGGGGGGGGATAGTGCCCCATTGCTGGTATCAGTGGGGGGGGGATAGTGCCCCATTGCTGGTATCAGTGGGGGGGGGGGGATAGTGCCCCATTGCTGGTATCAGTGGGGGGGGGGAGGATAGTGCCCCATTGCTGGTATCAGTGGGGGGGGGATAGTGCCCCATTGCTGGTATCAGTGGGGGGGGGATAGTGCCCCATTGCTGGTATCAGTGGGGGGGGGGATAGTGCCCCATTGCTGGTATCAGTGGGGGGGGGATAGTGCCCCATTGCTGGTATCAGTGGGGGGGGGGATAGTGCCCCATTGCTGGTATCAGTGGGGGGGGGATAGTGCCCCATTGCTGGTATCAGTGGGGGGGATAGTGCCCCATTGCTGGTATCAGTGGGGGGGATAGTGCCCCATTGCTGGTATCAGTGGGGGGGGATAGTGCCCCATTGCTGGTATCAGTGGGGTGGGGGGGATAGTGCCCCATTGCTGGTATCAGTGGGGTGGGGGGGGATAGTGCCCCATTGCTGGTATCAGTGGGGTGGGGGGGGATAGTGCCCCATTGCTGGTATCAGTGGGGGGGGATAGTGCCCCATTGCTGGTATCAGTGGGGTGGGAGGGGGGGAATAGTGCCCCATTGCTGGTATCAGTGGGGGGGGGGAATAGTGCCCCATTGCTGGTATCAGTGGGGGGGAATAGTGCCCCATTGCTGGTATCAGTGGGGGTGGGGATAGTGCCCCATTGCTGGTATCAGTGGGGTGGGGATAGTGCCCCATTGCTGGTATCAGTGGGGGGGGATAGTGCCCTATTGCTGGTATCAGTGGGGTGGGAGGGGGGGAATAGTGCCCCATTGCTGGTATCAGTGGGGGGGGATAGTGCCCCATTGCTGGTATCAGTGGGGTGGGAGGGGGGGAATAGTGCCCCATTGCTGGTATCAGTGGGGGGGGGAATAGTGCCCCATTGCTGGTATCAGTGGGGGGGAATAGTGCCCCATTGCTGGTATCAGTGGGGGGGGGAATAGTGCCCCATTGCTGGTATCAGTGGGGGGGGGATAGTGCCCCATTGCTGGTATCAGTGGGGGGGGGAATAGTGCCCCATTGCTGGTATCAGTGGGGGGGGAGATAGTGCCCCATTGCTGGTATCAGTGGGGGGGGGAGATAGTGCCCCATTGCTGGTATCAGTGGGGGGGGGGAGATAGTGCCCCATTGCTGGTATCAGTGGGGGGAGATAGTGCCCCATTGCTGGTATCAGTGGGGGGAGATAGTGCCCCATTGCTGGTATCAGTGGGGGGGGGAGATAGTGCCCCATTGCTGGTATCAGTGGGGGGGGATAGTGCCCCATTGCTGGTATCAGTGGGGGGGGGGATAGTGCCCCATTGCTGGTATCAGTGGGGGGAGGGGGATAGTGCCCCATTGCTGGTATCAGTGGGGGGAGGGGGATAGTGCCCCATTGCTGGTATCAGTGGGGGGAGGGGGATAGTGCCCCATTGCTGGTATCAGTGGGGGGGGGGGAATAGTGCCCCATTGCTGGTATCAGTGGCGGGGGAATAGTGCCCCATTGCTGGTATCAGTGGGGGGGAATAGTGCCCCATTGCTGGTATCAGTGGGAGGGGGATAGTGCCCCATTGCTGGTATCAGTGGGGGGGGAGATAGTGCCCCATTGCTGGTATCAGTGGGGGGGGGGAGATAGTGCCCCATTGCTGGTATCAGTGGGGGGGGGGGAGATAGTGCCCCATTGCTGGTATCAGTGGGGGGGATAGTGCCCCATTGCTGGTATCAGTGGGGGGAGGGGGATAGTGCCCCATTGCTGGTATCAGTGGGGGGAGGGGGATAGTGCCCCATTGCTGGTATCAGTGGGGGGAGGGGGATAGTGCCCCATTGCTGGTATCAGTGGGGGGAGGGGGATAGTGCCCCATTGCTGGAATCAGGGGGGGGGAGGGGGATAGTGCCCCATTGCTGGAATCAGGGGGGGTTAGTGCCCCATTGCTGGGATCAGTGGGGGGGGGGATAGTGCCCCATTGCTGGGATCAGTGGGGGGGATAGTGCCCCATTGCTGGGATCAGTGGGGGGGGATAGTGCCCCATTGCTGGGATCAGTGGGGGGGGGGATAGTGCCCCATTGCTGGGATCAGTGGGGGGGGGGATAGTGCCCCATTGCTGGGATCAGTGGGGGGGGGATAGTGACCCATTGCTGGGATCAGTGGGGGGGATAGTGCCCCATTGCTGGGATCAGTGGGGGGGATAGTGACCCATTGCTAGGATCAGTGGGGGGAGATAGTGACCCATTGCTGGAATCAGGGGGGGGTTAGTGCCCCATTGCTGGAATCAGTGGGGGGGGGATAGTGCCCCATTGCTGGAATCAGTGGGGGGGGGATAGTGCCCCATTGCTGGAATCAGTGGGGGGGGGGATAGTGCCCCATTGCTGGAATCAGTGGGGGGGGGGATAGTGCCCCATTGCTGGAATCAGTGGGGGGGGGGGGATAGTGCCCCATTGCTGGGATCAGTGGGGGGGGATAGTGCCCCATTGCTGGGATCAGTGGGGGGGGATAGTGACCCATTGCTGGGATCAGTGGGGGGGGGGGGATAGTGCCCCATTGCTGGGATCAGTGGGGGGGGGGGATAGTGCCCCATTGCTGGGATCAGTGGGGGGGGGATAGTGACCCATTGCTGGGATCAGTGGGGGGAGGGGGATAGTGCCCCATTGCTGGTATCAGTGGGGGGGGAATAGTGCCCCATTGCTGGTATCAGTGGCGGGGGAATAGTGCCCCATTGCTGGTATCAGTGGGGGGGGGAATAGTGCCCCATTGCTGGTATCAGTGGGGGGGGGAATAGTGCCCCATTGCTGGTATCAGTGGGGGGGGGAATAGTGCCCCATTGCTGGTATCAGTGGGGGGGGGAATAGTGCCCCATTGCTGGTATCAGTGGGGGGGGGATAGTGCCCCATTGCTGGTATCAGTGGGGGGGGATAGTGCCCCATTGCTGGTATCAGTGGGGGGGGGATAGTGCCCCATTGCTGGTATCAGTGGGGGGGGGGGGGGATAGTGCCCCATTGCTGGTATCAGTGGGGGGGGGGATAGTGCCCCATTGCTGGTATCAGTGGGGGGGGGATAGTGCCCCATTGCTGGTATCAGTGGGGGGGGGGATAGTGCCCCATTGCTGGTATCAGTGGGGGGGGGATAGTGCCCCATTGCTGGTATCAGTGGGGGGGGATAGTGCCCCATTGCTGGTATCAGTGGGGGGGGGATAGTGCCCCATTGCTGGTATCAGTGGGGGGGATAGTGCCCCATTGCTGGTATCAGTGGGGGGGATAGTGCCCCATTGCTGGTATCAGTGGGGGGGATAGTGCCCCATTGCTGGTATCAGTGGGGGGGGGATAGTGCCCCATTGCTGGTATCAGTGGGGTGGGGGGGATAGTGCCCCATTGCTGGTATCAGTGGGGTGGGGGGGGATAGTGCCCCATTGCTGGTATCAGTGGGGGGGGATAGTGCCCCATTGCTGGTATCAGTGGGGTGGGAGGGGGGGAATAGTGCCCCATTGCTGGTATCAGTGGGGGGGGGAATAGTGCCCCATTGCTGGTATCAGTGGGGGGGAATAGTGCCCCATTGCTGGTATCAGTGGGGTGGGGATAGTGCCCCATTGCTGGTATCAGTGGGGTGGGGATAGTGCCCCATTGCTGGTATCAGTGGGGGGGGGGATAGTGCCCCATTGCTGGTATCAGTGGGGTGGGAGGGGGGGAATAGTGCCCCATTGCTGGTATCAGTGGGGGGGGATAGTGCCCCATTGCTGGTATCAGTGGGGTGGGAGGGGGGGAATAGTGCCCCATTGCTGGTATCAGTGGGGGGGGGGAATAGTGCCCCATTGCTGGTATCAGTGGGGGGGAATAGTGCCCCATTGCTGGTATCAGTGGGGGGGGGGGGGAATAGTGCCCCATTGCTGGTATCAGTGGGGGGGGGGATAGTGCCCCATTGCTGGTATCAGTGGGGGGGGGGAATAGTGCCCCATTGCTGGTATCAGTGGGGGGGGAGATAGTGCCCCATTGCTGGTATCAGTGGGGGGGGGAGATAGTGCCCCATTGCTGGTATCAGTGGGGGGGGAGATAGTGCCCCATTGCTGGTATCAGTGGGGGGGGAGATAGTGCCCCATTGCTGGTATCAGTGGGGGGAGATAGTGCCCCATTGCTGGTATCAGTGGGGGGGGGGGGAGATAGTGCCCCATTGCTGGTATCAGTGGGGGGGGGGAGATAGTGCCCCATTGCTGGTATCAGTGGGGGGGGGAGATAGTGCCCCATTGCTGGTATCAGTGGGGGGGGGGAGATAGTGCCCCATTGCTGGTATCAGTGGGGGGGGGATAGTGCCCCATTGCTGGTATCAGTGGGGGGAGGGGGATAGTGCCCCATTGCTGGTATCAGTGGGGGGAGGGGGATAGTGCCCCATTGCTGGTATCAGTGGGGGGAGGGGGATAGTGCCCCATTGCTGGTATCAGTGGGGGGGGGAATAGTGCCCCATTGCTGGTATCAGTGGCGGGGGAATAGTGCCCCATTGCTGGTATCAGTGGGGGGGAATAGTGCCCCATTGCTGGTATCAGTGGGAGGGGGATAGTGCCCCATTGCTGGTATCAGTGGGGGGGGGGAGATAGTGCCCCATTGCTGGTATCAGTGGGGGGGGAGATAGTGCCCCATTGCTGGTATCAGTGGGGGGGATAGTGCCCCATTGCTGGTATCAGTGGGGGGAGGGGGATAGTGCCCCATTGCTGGTATCAGTGGGGGGAGGGGGATAGTGCCCCATTGCTGGTATCAGTGGGGGGAGGGGGATAGTGCCCCATTGCTGGTATCAGTGGGGGGAGGGGGATAGTGCCCCATTGCTGGAATCAGGGGGGGGGGGGGGGAGGGGGATAGTGCCCCATTGCTGGAATCAGGGGGGGTTAGTGCCCCATTGCTGGGATCAGTGGGGGGGGGGATAGTGCCCCATTGCTGGGATCAGTGGGGGGGGATAGTGCCCCATTGCTGGGATCAGTGGGGGGGGGATAGTGCCCCATTGCTGGGATCAGTGGGGGGGGGATAGTGACCCATTGCTGGGATCAGTGGGGGGGGATAGTGACCCATTGCTGGGATCAGTGGGGGGGATAGTGCCCCATTGCTGGGATCAGTGGGGGGGATAGTGACCCATTGCTAGGATCAGTGGGGGGAGATAGTGACCCATTGCTGGAATCAGGGGGGGTTAGTGCCCCATTGCTGGAATCAGTGGGGGGGGATAGTGCCCCATTGCTGGAATCAGTGGGGGGGGGGATAGTGCCCCATTGCTGGAATCAGTGGGGGGGGGGATAGTGCCCCATTGCTGGAATCAGTGGGGGGGGGATAGTGCCCCATTGCTGGAATCAGTGGGGGGGGGGGGATAGTGCCCCATTGCTGGAATCAGTGGGGGGGGGGATAGTGCCCCATTGCTGGGATCAGTGGGGGGGGATAGTGACCCATTGCTGGGATCAGTGGGGGGGGATAGTGACCCATTGCTGGGATCAGTGGGGGGGGGGGGGGGATAGTGCCCCATTGCTGGGATCAGTGGGGGGGGGGGGGGGATAGTGACCCATTGCTGGGATCAGTGGGGGGAGGGGGATAGTGCCCCATTGCTGGTATCAGTGGGGGGGGAATAGTGCCCCATTGCTGGTATCAGTGGCGGGGGAATAGTGCCCCATTGCTGGTATCAGTGGGGGGGGGAATAGTGCCCCATTGCTGGTATCAGTGGGGGGGAATAGTGCCCCATTGCTGGTATCAGTGGGAGGGGGATAGTGCCCCATTGCTGGTATCAGTGGGGGGGGGGGGAGATAGTGCCCCATTGCTGGTATCAGTGGGGGGGATAGTGCCCCATTGCTGGTATCAGTGGGGGGAGGGGGATAGTGCCCCATTGCTGGTATCAGTGGGGGGAGGGGGATAGTGCCCCATTGCTGGTATCAGTGGGGGGAGGGGGATAGTGCCCCATTGCTGGTATCAGTGGGGGGAGGGGGATAGTGCCCCATTGCTGGTATCAGTGGGGGGAGGGGGATAGTGCCCCATTGCTGGAATCAGGGGGGGGAGGGGGATAGTGCCCCATTGCTGGAATCAGGGGGGGTTAGTGCCCCATTGCTGGGATCAGTGGGGGGGGGGGATAGTGCCCCATTGCTGGGATCAGTGGGGGGGGGATAGTGCCCCATTGCTGGGATCAGTGGGGGGGGGATAGTGCCCCATTGCTGGGATCAGTGGGGGGGGGGGATAGTGCCCCATTGCTGGGATCAGTGGGGGGGGGGATAGTGACCCATTGCTGGGATCAGTGGGGGGGATAGTGCCCCATTGCTGGGATCAGTGGGGGGGATAGTGACCCATTGCTAGGATCAGTGGGGGGAGATAGTGACCCATTGCTGGAATCGGGGGGGTTAGTGCCCCATTGCTGGAATCAGTGGGGGGGGGGGATAGTGCCCCATTGCTGGAATCAGTGGGGGGGGGGATAGTGCCCCATTGCTGGAATCAGTGGGGGGGGATAGTGCCCCATTGCTGGAATCAGTGGGGGGGGGATAGTGCCCCATTGCTGGGATCAGTGGGGGGGGGGGGATAGTGCCCCATTGCTGGGATCAGTGGGGGGGGATAGTGACCCATTGCTGGGATCAGTGGGGGGGGGGGGGGATAGTGACCCATTGCTGGGATCAGTGGGGGGGGGATAGTGACCCATTGCTGGGATCAGTGGGGGGGGGGGGATAGTGCCCCATTGCTGGGATCAGTGGGGGGGGATAGTGACCCATTGCTGGGATCAGTGGGGGGGGATAGTGCCCCATTGCTGGGATCAGTGGGGGGGGGATAGTGCCCCATTGCTGGGATCAGTGGGGGGGGGGATAGTGCCCCATTGCTGGGATCAGTGGGGGGGGGGATAGTGACCCATTGCTGGGATCAGTGGGGGGGATAGTGCCCCATTGCTGGGATCAGTGGGGGGGATAGTGACCCATTGCTAGGATCAGTGGGGGGAGATAGTGACCCATTGCTGGAATGTGGGGGGGGATAGTGCCCCATTGCTGGAATCAGTGGGGGGGGGATAGTGCCCCATTGCTGGAATCAGTGGGGGGGGGATAGTGCCCCATTGCTGGAATCAGTGGGGGGGGGATAGTGCCCCATTGCTGGAATCAGTGGGGGGGGGATAGTGCCCCATTGCTGGAATCAGTGGGGGGGGGGGATAGTGCCCCATTGCTGGAATCAGTGGGGGGGGGGGATAGTGCCCCATTGCTGGAATCAGTGGGGGGGGGGATAGTGCCCCATTGCTGGGATCAGTGGGGGGGGATAGTGCCCCATTGCTGGGATCAGTGGGGGGGGATAGTGACCCATTGCTGGGATCAGTGGGGGGGGGGGGATAGTGCCCCATTGCTGGGATCAGTGGGGGGGGGGGGATAGTGACCCATTGCTGGGATCAGTGGGGGGAGGGGGATAGTGCCCCATTGCTGGTATCAGTGGGGGGGGAATAGTGCCCCATTGCTGGTATCAGTGGCGGGGGAATAGTGCCCCATTGCTGGTATCAGTGGCGGGGGAATAGTGCCCCATTGCTGGTATCAGTGGGGGGGGGGAATAGTGCCCCATTGCTGGTATCAGTGGGGGGGAATAGTGCCCCATTGCTGGTATCAGTGGGAGGGGGATAGTGCCCCATTGCTGGTATCAGTGGGGGGGGGGGGAGATAGTGCCCCATTGCTGGTATCAGTGGGGGGGATAGTGCCCCATTGCTGGTATCAGTGGGGGGAGGGGGATAGTGCCCCATTGCTGGTATCAGTGGGGGGAGGGGGATAGTGCCCCATTGCTGGTATCAGTGGGGGGAGGGGGATAGTGCCCCATTGCTGGTATCAGTGGGGGGAGGGGGATAGTGCCCCATTGCTGGTATCAGTGGGGGGAGGGGGATAGTGCCCCATTGCTGGAATCAGGGGGGGGAGGGGGATAGTGCCCCATTGCTGGAATCAGGGGGGGTTAGTGCCCCATTGCTGGGATCAGTGGGGGGGGGGGATAGTGCCCCATTGCTGGGATCAGTGGGGGGGGATAGTGCCCCATTGCTGGGATCAGTGGGGGGGGGATAGTGCCCCATTGCTGGGATCAGTGGGGGGGGGGATAGTGCCCCATTGCTGGGATCAGTGGGGGGGGGGGATAGTGACCCATTGCTGGGATCAGTGGGGGGGATAGTGCCCCATTGCTGGGATCAGTGGGGGGGATAGTGACCCATTGCTAGGATCAGTGGGGGGAGATAGTGACCCATTGCTGGAATCGGGGGGGGGGTTAGTGCCCCATTGCTGGAATCAGTGGGGGGGGGGATAGTGCCCCATTGCTGGAATCAGTGGGGGGGGGGATAGTGCCCCATTGCTGGAATCAGTGGGGGGGGGGATAGTGCCCCATTGCTGGAATCAGTGGGGGGGGGGATAGTGCCCCATTGCTGGGATCAGTGGGGGGGGGATAGTGCCCCATTGCTGGGATCAGTGGGGGGGGATAGTGACCCATTGCTGGGATCAGTGGGGGGGGGGGGGGGATAGTGACCCATTGCTGGGATCAGTGGGGGGGGGGATAGTGACCCATTGCTGGGATCAGTGGGGGGGGGGGGGATAGTGCCCCATTGCTGGGATCAGTGGGGGGGGATAGTGACCCATTGCTGGGATCAGTGGGGGGGGGGGGGATAGTGACCCATTGCTGGGATCAGTGGGGGGGGGGATAGTGACCCATTGCTGGGATCAGTGGGGGGGGGATAGTGACCCATTGCTGGGATCAGTGGGGGGGGGGATAGTGACCCATTGCTGGGATCAGTGGGGGGGGGGGGGATAGTGACCCATTGCTAGGATCAGTGGGGGGAGATAGTGACCCATTGCTGGGATCAGGGGGGGGGGGTAGTGACCCATTGCTGGAATCAGTGAGGGGGAATAGTGACCCATTGCTGGAATCAGTGGGGGGGGAATAGTGACCCATTGCTGGGATCAGTGGGGGGGGGGGGGAATAGTGACCCATTGCTGGGATCAGTGGGGGGGGGGAATAGTGACCCATTGCTGGAATCAGTGGGGGGGGGGAATAGTGACCCATTGCTGGAATCAGTGGGGGGGGGGGGGGGGAAATAGTGACCCATTGCTGGGATCAGTGGGGGGGGGGGGAATAGTGACCCATTGCTGGGATCAGTGGGGGGGGGGGGAATAGTGACCCATTGCTGGCTGGCTGCCGGACCACTGCTCTAGGGCTTTACCATCCCATACTCTATCCAAACCTCAAAAAAAAATGGCTTCAAATATCATTTTGCCCTATTTGTCCATGTGATCATTATCAGCAAGACAGAAAGCGATGGGAAATCAAAAATGTTTGTTTGTCATTGGAACAGGATAGGGGAGGAAATTTCCTCAGGTATGTCATTTATAACATATATGGGAAGCACTGATGCAACTTTGGGGAATGGAACTTTTATGTTCGGTAATGATATGCAGCACGTCTGTAGCATACATGAACAGCAGTAACATAATTTACACTGGCATACTCTATGGCAGTTATATTTAATTTACCAGATTAGCTGTTGACGTTGCCTCCTTTACATGACGAACGCAAAATTTATTTTAATTAAATAAACTACAGGACATCTTATATTTATTTGTGCAGAACATGCTGAGATGAAATGTCTACATGATATCAGACTGTAATCTTGTTGTTCCAGAATTACAAATGTTTTCCTTTTCAGGGTTACTTTAAATTAAAATGTTCTGCAGCCAAACTAAACAAGTCAAAGCAGCACACAACTGTCTAGACAGAATCATGCTGGTCTGCTATGCTACGGGACATCCGCTCATTTGTACTTTCAGGCAAGTGCTAGAATCTTTTAATACACATTATCTCACAAAAGTGAGTACACCCCTCAAATTTTTGTAAATATTTTATTATATCTTTTCATGTGACAACACTGAAGAAATGTCACTTTGCTATAATGTAAAGTAGTGAGTGTACAGCTTGTATAACAGTGTAAATTTGCTGCCCCCTCAAAATAACTCAACACACCATTAATGTCTAAACCGTTGGCAACAAAAGTGAGTACACCCCTAGGTGAAAATGTCCAAATTGGGTCCAAAGTGTCAATATTTTGTGTGGCCACCATTATTTTCCAGCACTGACTTAAAGTGGAGGTCCACCCTGAAAAAATCTTCACACTAAAAATTCTAAAAAAAAATTAATAGAAAAAAAAATAAAATAAATTATACTCACCCTAAATGCCTGTTGCTATGTGGAAGTCCCCTAATCTGCCTCTACTGTGCCTCTTCCTTGTCCTCGGATTGAGAACTTCCGTTTCCTCTTCTTGTGAATGGGGCGCGCTGCCTTCTGGGAACTGTGTGTATCCCAGGAGGCAAGCCGCCCATTCACAAAGCGCCGTGCGAGTGGCGCATGCGCAGTAGGAAACGGGCAGTGAAGCCTGTTTCCCCTACTCAGAATGGAGGAGCCGGAAGCCTGCCAGCAGCGATCGATCGCCGTGGCAGGAGAGTAGGACAGGTAAGTGTCCTTATTAAAAGTCAGCAGCTACACTGTTAGTAGCTGCTGACTTTTTTTTTTTCCTGCACCACCGCTTTAACCTTCTTGGGCATAGAGTTCACCAGAGCTTCACAGGTTGCCACTGGAGTCTTCTACTTCTCCATGACGACATCACGGAGCTGGTGGATGTTTGAGACCTTGCGCTTCTCCGCCTTCTGTTTGAGGATGCACCACAGATGCTCAATAGGGTTTAGGTCTGGAGACATGCTTGGCCAGTCCATCACCATTACCCTCAGATTCTTTAGCAAGGCAGTGGTCATCTTGGAGGTGTGTTTGGGGGTCATTATCATATTGGAATATTGCCCTGCGGCCCAGTCTCCGAAGTGAGGGGATCATGCTCTGCCTCAGTACAGGGATGGACTGGCCATAGGGGCTCCCGGGAATTTCCCGGTGGGCCGATGGCTCAGTGGGCCGTTTTTTTTTTATGCAGTTCGGCAGCAGCGGGAGCGTGGCAGCAAACAGCGGCGGGGATTCGGGGAAGGTGGCCATCGAGGAGGGCAGTTGGATGTAAAATTCAGAGGGAGAAGAGTTCCACCCTCTCCCTGACCACCGAAGAGGCGGACAGTAGCAAGCGCGGCCACCCCGGCGCTCCCAGAACCTCGATTCCTCCACCTCCTCTCTGCTCCAGGAACCATGCGGCCGGAGGGCAGGCTGACTGGGAGCCCGGAGGAAGAGAACATGCGCAGCTGTAAGGAGCAGAGCAGCGTGAGCACCCCCCCGGATCAAGAGGGAGACTCGGTGCTGCCGCTGATGGCCATCAGGTACATCCTACACAAACATGCCAGAACACTGAGACAGCGGGGAGGTGAGCAGAGGAGGGACTGCAGAAAGGGACAGTGCTATGTGGTCTGTCTCAGTCCTCCCCTCTGTCTCTCAGCTCTCCCCCTCCACTGTCTCTCAGCTCTCCCCCTCCACTGTCTCTCAGCTCTCCCCCTCCACTGTCTCTCAGCTCTCCCCCTCCACTGTCTCTCAGCTCTCCCCCTCCACTGTCTCTCAGCTCTCCCCCTCCACTGTCTCTCAGCTCTCCCCCTCCACTGTCTCTCAGCTCTCCCCCTCCACTGTCTCTCAGCTCTCCCCCTCCACTGTCTCTCAGCTCTCCCCCTCCACTGTCTCTCAGCTCTCCCCCTCCACTGTCTCTCAGCTCTCCCCCTCCACTGTCTCTCAGCTCTCCCCCTCCACTGTCTCTCAGCTCTCCCCCTCCACTGTCTCTCAGCTCTCCCCCTCCACTGTCTCTCAGCTCTCCCCCTCCACTGTCTCTCAGCTCTCCCCCTCCACTGTCTCTCAGCTCTCCCCCTCCACTGTCTCTCAGCTCTCCCCCTCCACTGTCTCTCAGCTCTCCCCCTCCACTGTCTCTCAGCTCTCCCCCGCCACTGTCTCTCAGCTCTCCCCCGCCACTGTCTCTCAGCTCTCCCCCTCCACTGTCTCTCAGACCCCTCCCCTGTCTCTCAGCCATTCACTTCAATGGGCAGGAGCAGTGTGTACACTGCTTCCCCACCGACCCAAACATGCTGCTTGGAGGACTTTCACACTGGGACTGCAGCGGAGGCGTTTTTCAGGGGCTTTACAGGCGCTATTTTTAGCCCAAAAGCGCCTGAAAAACGCCTCAGTGTGAAAGGGGTCCTACACTCACCCCCTCTCTTTTACACTCACCCCCTTTCCCTCAACCTCTCTCTCATTCCCCTCTCGCTCACCCTCTCATAATATACAATAATGGATGTAGGGGCCTTTTAGTGGGCGTGATTTTTTGGGGGGGGGTGGGGGGCAGCATTTTGTTGAATTAAAGTGGGCCGGTCTGGATGAAGTCCAGGGCCAAATTTTGGTCCCAATCCAGCCCTGCTTCAGTATGTCACAGTACATGTTGGCATTCAGGGTTTCCTCAATGAACTGTAGCTCCTCAATGTCGGCAGCACTCATGCAGCCCCAGACCATGACACTCCCCCCACCATGCTTGACTGTGGGCAAGACACATTTGTCTTTGTACTCCTCACCTGGTTGCCACCACACACACTTGACACCATCTGAACCAAATAAGTTTATCTTGGTCTCATCAGACCACATGACATGGTTCAAGTAATCCATGTCTTTAGTCGGCTTGTCTTTAGCAAACTGTTTGCGGGCTTTCTTGTGCATCATCTTTAGAAGAGGCTTACTTCTGGGACGGCAGCCATCCAGACCAATTTGATGTAGTGTGCGGCGTATGGTCTGAGCACGGACAAGCTGACCCCCCACCCCTTCAACCTCTGCAGCAATGCTGGCAGCACTCATATGTCTATTTCCCAAAGACAACCTCTGCATATGATGCCGAGCACGGGCACTCAACTTCTTTAGTTGACCATGGCGAGGCCTGTTCTGAGTGGAACCTGCCCTGTTAAACCCCTGTATAGTCTTGACCACCATGCTGCAGCTGAGTTTCAGGGTCTTGGCAATCTTCTTATAGCCCAGGCCATCTTTATGTAGAGCAACAAATCTTTTTTTCAGATCCTCAGAGAGTTCTTTGTAATGAGGTGCCATGTTGAACTACCAGTGACCAGTAAGAGAGTGAGAGCGATAACACCAAATTTAACACACCTGCTCTTCATTCACACCACGACACCAAGGAGGGAAAATGGCTAATTGGGCCCAATTTGGACATTTTCACTTAGGGGTGTACTCACTTTTGTTGCCAGCGGTTTAGACATTAATGGCTGGGTGTTGAGTTATTTTGAGCGGACAGCAAATTTACACTGTTATACAAGCTGTACACTCACTACTTTACATTGTAGCAAAGTGTCATTTCTTGTTGTCACATGAAAAGATATAATAAAATATTTACAAAAATGTGAGGGGTGTACTCACTTTTGTGAGATACTGTATCTATTAATACAGTCTCAGTGAGATTAAAGAGGATCTACCACATAAAACTTAAAATTCTCCCACTGATCTTACAGGACGAATAACAAATAATTTGTAGATTTTAGTTGACACGAGTGTAAAGAATTTTTTTCTTGCCGTTGTAACAGAAAAAAAGAATTTGGGGAACTTTAAAAGATGTCCAATAAACACAAGCATAAAAATAACAAACAAAAAAAACAGGATTCACCAATTTTACATTCACAGTTATTTGGTGTTTGCTAGAGAAATTCAATGATCCACATGATAAATGTTTCTTCCCCATTGCGGATATTCCTTAAATACATTTTCTAATCATTCTCTGTCTAAATACTTAGCCCTGGCTAGTCTGTGTTCTGACAGCGCTACTGAATCCCATAGAGCAGTGCCCTCATTCTACCTGCATCCATAACCCTAAGGCGTTGTGGGTTGGAGCAAAATGGGTTGTAAACCCTCGTTAATAAAAATAAAATAACAAAAATGTCACACTTACCTCCACTGTGCAGTTTGTTTTTCACCCAGTGGCCCTGATCCTTGACTTCTAGGGTCCCCCGTCGGTGCTAGTGGCTCCTCCCCACATTGAGTGCCCACGTTGGAGAAGGCGCTCCTAAGGTCGACACCTGTGCGGGTGTGCTCCCGAGTCCTGCTTCTGTGTACATTTACACAGAATGCAGGACTCGACCCTGCGTCATTGGATTTGATTGACAGCAGCGGGAGCCAATGGCTGCGCTGCTATCAATCTATCCAATCAAGAGCTGAGACAACAGGCAGAGAGGTAGAGCTCGTCTCCGCTGAGGGAACAAATGGGCTTAGGTGAGTAAAACCGAGGGGCTGGGGGAACGGTCAATGAGAGAAGTTTTTTCACCTTAAAGCATAGGATGCATTAAGGTGAAAAACACACAAGGGTTTACAGCCCCTTTAAGGACCACCAGCCGCAAAGAAAAGGGATTTGCGGTCATGTGTACGCATAAAATAACTTAAAAAATAAATAAAAGATATTTAGTGATTTATAAGAAAATGTATGTGGGAAGTATCAGCTAAGGGCAAGAAACATTTAACATGTGCAGCCTTTCCTTCTACTATAATGAAACTTTAGTCAACAGCTCTCTCTGTCAAGTTCAAAGGTTTCCAGTAAAGGGTCTTTTTAATGCTACAGCATGCAAAGCCATTTTGGACATTGTAGACATCCAACTCTATGGTAAAAGTTGAGGAAGTTTATTTTCTGTTCCAGCACATGTACAAAGCCAACTCCTTAAAGTGTTACTAAACCCAGGACCCTGCATCCACTATATCTGGTCTCCCACAGTACACAGAACATGGAAATGCAATTATTTTAGTAAACTGTTAAATACCTTTTTTCATCAGGAGTTAGAGCAGTCTTGTGAATTCTATGAGTGTCTGGTTAAAGCTTGTAGGAGGAGTTTTCATTCTCCCACGATTGTCCAATGAGAATGCAGGACCCCTGATCCTTTCTCTGGACAGTGCTGATTGGCCCTGTGCTGATCACATGCACCCTCCCAAAAAAAAAAAAAAAAAAAAAAAAAAAAAAACAACACCTCTTAAGCAATCAATACACACCAAACTGAGCATGTGCTCAGTTTGTAAATATCAGGTATTTTTTGGAGACAGTGGAAATAGATGATCAAAGGAGACCAGATAGAACAGCTTTTTTACACAAAGCAGAGGATTAACCCCTTAGGCTCCACAGTGAGTATAACAAGCATGCTTTACTGCATATACAGACTGATTTTACTGTTGTGGTTTTAGGAACACTTTAAATACATGACTTGATGAGTTTGGTATGAAGGATCTCAAGAGCCCTTCAGAGAGTCTTGACCTCAACTCTACTGAACACTTTCAGGATGAGAATTAGAATGTCGATTGTGAGCCAGGTCTTCTTATAGAACATCATTACCTGCTCTCCTAAATGCTGGGGTGTGCAAGTGCGCACTGCATGGGTACATTTAACAAGATTAACAGCAGCCTGGAGTTGGGCTTTAACGTAAACCGAATTGACTTTGTTACTTTAACATAGCTGCAATATATTTAGGCAATATCACCTGGATTAACCACTTTGCGCCCAAGGACGTCCTGGACTTTGAGCCAGGATATCTGAATGATGCCTGTAGCTACAGGCATCATTCAGATATAGTTTTTTAGAGCCGGCGATTCTGTGTGCCGTAAGAACGATCATAGGGGCTGCTCCACCGCTTGATCGTTCTTACAGGCGGCAAGAGGGGACGCCCCCCCCCTCCGGCGCTTCTACCGACTCACCTGTGCGATCGGTGAGTCGGTGACAGGATCCGCCGGCCCTGGCTTCTTACCATAGAGATTTACGGTGGACCAGATGGTCGCCGGAGTCTCTAGGATCGTTCGGAGGCCGGGCGCGATGTTATGACGTCACGCCCAGCCTCTGCATTCAAAAAAACTTCGCCGCTTCAGCTAGGAATCGGTGATCGTTTTTTTATTTCAGGCTTCCCAGCCTAGAGGTGAGATGTGGGGTCTTATTGACCCCATATCTCACTGTAAAGACGACCTGTCATGCTTATTCCTATTACAAGGGATGTTTACATTCCTTTTAATAGGAATAAAAGTGATCAATTTTTTATTTATTTTTTTAAAGTGTCAAAGTAAAAACTTTAAAGTAAAATTAACAATAAATAAAAAAATAAAAAAAAATGTAAAGTGCCCCTGTCCCCGGTAGCTCGTACGCAGAAGCGAACGCATGCGTAAGTCCCGCCCACATATGAAAACGGTGTTCAGAACACACGTGAGGTATCGCAGCGAACGTTGGAGCGAGAGCAATAATTCTATCCCTAGACCTCCTCTGTAACTCAAAACATGTGACCAGTAACATTTTTTATATTGCAATATGTTTATTGAAATAAATACAATACAGGAGAGGAATAAAAGGAAATAAAAAAAAGAAACAAAAACAAACAATAACGAGCAAATAGCCAGGTTACATTCGGCCAAATATGTAAATGTTTTGATAATTTATTTTTAACCCACCCCGAGCCTGTCAGGAGGTAGGAGACGTATGCATAGTATCATCATAAAGGTTATGGGTTATGCAAACCCTCAAGTAGGGCATAGTACGAGTGCAAGCGTCCAGACCAGTAACATTAAACTGCACAAGCACTAGGGGGGGGGGGGGGATAGGGAGGGTCCAGGGCTTCAGTGAACCTCGATCAAAGATTCGGGGTTAGCCGTGGATCCCCACTATGATAGGGTTTCCTGCCTCATTAGTAACATTCTATCACGGTATATTGATAACCAAGGTATACAGAAGGTATATCACCAAGGATAGAAAGAAAGGGAGGACAAGGGAGAAGGGAAAAAAGCAGAAAAGAGAAGGAAAGATAAGAGAAGAAGAGAGAGAGGAGAGAGAGGGAGAGAGGGTCATCTGGATTTCCTCAGCAAACGGAAATATAATCAATCCATGGATCCCATATCTTGTTGAACATCTCTGCTTTATTGTGAAGGGTGTAAGTGAGCTTATCTTTAATCATAATCCAATTGAGTTTATCCTTAACTTGTTCTAGGGGTATTCTTGAGCTTTTCCAGTTCCTTGCAATTATTATTCTCGCTGCCAACAAGATGTAGGTTATGAGGCGTATTGAGTTTTTGGGAATCCCGTCGGGAAGTCTATGGAAAAGTGCGCTCTCTGGGGACCGACGGATATTGATACCTGCCACTGAGTTAATCAGATTAAAGATTCTTATCCAAAACCTAACCACTAGTGGACACTGCCACCAAATATGGTGCATGGTACCCATCTGTCCACATTGTCGAAAACAATGAGGTGAGGAGGAAGGATGCATTTTAGCTATTCTTGTGGGAACTAAGTACCAGCGTAATAATGTTTTGTAATTGGCTTCAATAAGGATAGTGTTAATAGAGATTTTTGAGAGTTGGTAGGCAATATCTTTCCAGTCTGTCAGTTCAAGGGAGAGGTTCAAGTCCCTCTCCCATTGGGTCATATAGGTGAGTTTAGTGTCAGGTTCCGTTATAGAAGAGTATATGGTAGAGATTCGGCCCCTCTGTGTGCCTCTGTTTCGGCAAGTCAGTTCAAATGCGGTAAGTGTCATGGGCCCCCTCCCCTGTTTAATTTTGGAAATAATGAATGAGGACATTTGGTTATATCGAAATACCTCAATAGGAGGCATTGAAACGTTGTCTTTGAAATATGTTATTGTATGCATTTGGTTTCCGTTAAGGAAGTCCCCGATTCTCATTAGTCCCTTATTGAGCCACCATTGGAATTGTTGTGGAGCGAGTCCAGGAGAAAACTCCGGGTTGCAAAAAATGGGCGCTAGAGGTGTGTGGCGTGACATAAGGGACGCTCTGTGTCTTGTTCTGTCCCATACCGCTAGAGAATGTGATAAGGTAGGGCATAGAATAGATGGGCGTTTACGCTTAGGAAGCCACATCAAGGCTCCTATTTCCCGTGGGTGGCACGCAAGTGCTTCTATGTCAACCCAAAGAGGGACCGAACCTCCAACTGTCGTGTGAGCTAATTGGGCTATCTGAGCCGAGTGATAATAAGCCTGTAAATTGGGAAGACCAAGTCCTCCCATGGGCCTAGGTGTATAAAGTATTTTTTTTTGTATCCGTGATTTCTTATTACCCCATATGAAGCGTAAAACTTCAGTTTGTATATGTTGCATGTCTCCCCTAGGGATTGCTATCGGTAATGTCCGGAAATAATATAGGAGTCTGGGCAAAAATGTCATTTTCACCGAACTGATTCTGCCAAACCAAGAGAGGGAGTATTCCGCCCAGGAGCGAAGATCTGCCTTGAGTTTTTTAAATAAAGGGGGATAGTTTGCTTTGTATAACGTCCCTATCGAAGTGGTCAAATGAACCCCTAAGTATGGGAGGGAGTGAGAAGCCCACTTGAAGCTGTATGTGCTTTGGAGGAGCTGCACCTCCATAGGAGATAGTGAGATATTGAGTGCCAGGGTTTTTTGTGAGTTTAGGGTTAGCCCCGAAATTAGCGAGAAGCGATCTAGTAAGGACAAGGAGTTCTGGGAGTGAGGTTTGGGGATTAGTGATGTACAGAAGGACATCATCAGCAAATAGTGCACATTTGTGTTCTTGTTGACCACAATAAACACCATGGATGTTGGGATGGGAGCGGATAGCCATTGCAAGGGGTTCTATTGCTAAAGCAAATAGTAGGGGAGAGAGCGGGCATCCCTGTCTAGTGCCTCGCTGGACTGGGAATATGGATGATTTATGTCCTCTGATAGAGATTTGAGCTATCGGGGAGCTATAGAGTGTTTTCATCAGTGAGATAAACGTAGAGCCAAATCCCATAATTTCAAGGGTAATAAAAAGATAGTCCCAATTCAGGCTATCGAAAGCTTTATTAAGATCTAATGATAAGAGCAAGAGTTCCCGATTTGGGAGGTTATCCCAATTGGAGCGTACCGCTGAGATCAAAGCGATAGATCTGCGAATTTGATCCAAGGTCTGACGTCCTGCGATAAATCCCGATTGGTCTTTATGTATGTAGTGTTCCAAAAAGGAGTTGATTCGGAGGGCTAAAATTTTTAGATCACAGTTAATTAAGGAGATTGGGCGATAGTTGCGAACATCAGTGGAATCTTTGCCGGGTTTGGGGATAACGCTGATGTAGGCTTTATTATCATCAGATGGGACCACTCCTCCGTCCCTCAGGGAATTAAAATAAAGAGCCAGGTGTGGGACCAGGTGCGTAGCAAATTTTTTATAGTAAATGTTAGGAAGCCCATCCGGGCCCGGAGATTTATGAAGTGAGAGAGATTTGATAGCATCAGTAACCTCTTCAGTTGTGAATGGTTGGTCCACCAATTCTCTGTGATCATCAGTGATGATTGGGAGGGGGAGAGCCCCCAGAAATTCCGATGGACGGGGGAGCTACATCCTGGGGTTTCTTGTAGAGGTCTGCATAGAAATCATGGAATTCATCGAGGATTTTATGGGGATCCTGTGAGAGGTGGCCCCCGGATACCTTTATTTTAGGGAGTGCACGGTGGGAGTGTCTAGGAGCGAGTTTGTGCGCCAGTAGGGATCCCGGGCGGTCCCGCCAGGTGAAGAATTTATGATTCGTCCACCGCAATTGTTTCTCGGCCCTTGTAGTGAGGCAAATGTTTAATTCTAATCGGGTTTGTTCCAATTTCTTAAACAAGTTGGGAGAAGGGGAGCGTTTGTGTTGTTTGGTTAGAGACTCAAACTCCTCGGTCTTGGCAGAAATCAGCTCGGTGCGAGCCCTTTTTAGTCTGGAAGCTAACTGAATAAAAGAGCCCCTAATAGTAGCTTTGTGCGCTGCCCAGTTAGTGGCAGGAGATGCATCTCCAGGGATATTATTTTCAAAGTAGGTTTGTATATGGCTGGAAATCTCTATGCAGTGAGATTCGTCACTGAGGAGAGATTCATTTAGTCGCCAATGGAATCTCACAGGTTTATTAGTGAGATCAGTTAATTGAATCACAATAGGATCATGGTCTGACCAAGATGTTGACAAAATTTTTGCAGATCTCAATCTCGGTATCACCCCCGAGGGGAGAAACACGTGATCTATGCGGGAGTAGTGTCCATGTGCCCTTGAATAGTGGGAGTAATCCCTATCGGTAGGATTGGCCTCTCGCCAAGCATCCACCAAGTCATACTTATATAGCAGTTGTGCGAATTTATGACTTTGCCCGGGGGGAGACCGAAGTCCTGAGGTGTGTGATTTATCTTTAATTAGATCTAGAGCTAAGTTAGAATCACCTGCCAAAATTACAACACCCTCAAGTTTGGGTTCTAAAAGTGCCAGAAGGGCGTGAAAAAAGGCGGTTTGATTAGTATTGGGGGCATAGTAGACAAGTATGGTGATTAAGGTTTCCCCTAGGTGGCCCTTCACCAAAAGATAGCGGCCGTCTTTATCTTTAATGATTTTAGTTTCTGCGAACGATATATGTTTGGAGAAGCAGAGGGCTACACCCCTTTTCAGTAACATTTTTTAAAGCGTCGTCCATGAGGATGTTTAAGTACCGAAGTTTGGCGCCATTCCACGAGCGTGTGCAATTTTGAAGGGTGACATGTTAGGTATCTATTTACTCGGCGTAACTTCATCTTTCACATTATGCAAAAAAATTGGGCTAACTTTAATGTTTTAATATTTTTTAATTCATGAAAAGGTTTTTTTTCCCCAAAAAATGCGTTTGAAAAATTATTGCGCAAATACCGTGCGAGATAAAAAGTTGCAATGACCGCCATTGTATTTTCTAGGGTCCTTGCTAAAAAAACATATATAGTGTTTGGGGGTTATATGTAATTTTCTAGCAAAAAAAATGAGGATTTTTACATGTAGGAGCGAAGTGTCAGAATTGGCCCGGATGCGAAGTGGTTAAACATTTTTTCGTTGCATTTCCCTTGCTCCATTAAAGTGTATATATTGCCAAAATGTTTAGTTTTAGTTTTTGACAAAGTAGGAAAGGGTTAATTTTTTGGATGTCTGAGTCCTTCTAAATGCACCATATTATTTTAGCAATCGATCTATGATTATTTTTCCAGCAGGTTCGCACGAAAGCTGAAACCATACCGTGACAGGTGAGAATAATGAATATCTTTTTGTGTTATGCTGCCCCCTGCTGGCAGTGCAATATCTGATGAAGCCAACACAGACACATAGTTTGTTTCTTCACACCACCCCTCACACTGAAGCCACAACTAATTTTTAACTGTATTTGAAACTGCAATCTGATCCAACATACACTATATGGTCAACGGTTTGCCACCACCTGATTATTACACCTAACTTGTTGGACATCCCATTCTAAAACCATGCAGTTATAACAGCCCCCTCTGAGAAGGCTTTTTATAGGATTTTGGAGTGTGTCTGCAGGCATTTGTGCCAAGAGAACATTTGTGAGGTTAGGTACTGATGTTGGATGAGAAGATCACGCTCACAACTGGTATCCCATTTCATCACAAAAGGTGTTCAGTAAAGTTGTACAGACCACTCAAATTCCTCTACGTCAACCAGCACGGTTGATTTAAAATTGGATAGTGTAAAATATGGTGCAGCTCTGTATAGAAACCAATCAGCTTCCAGGTTTTTTTGCCAAAGCTTAATTGAACAAGCTGAAGTTGGAAGCAGATTGGCTACCATGCACAGCTGCACCAGGTTTTGCACTCTCTAGTATTAGTAAATGAACCCCAATGTTTTTATGGAGCTAGTATAGCACAAGGACTCCTCTTAACCTGTTCTACCCCTTTACCCGCTGCTCCACATTCTAAATATCCAGCTGGTAACTGATCTGTATAAGTGTCTGCCTGTCACTGTGTCCATGAACTTTCTTCGCCTTGTACACAGGATTTGTTCTGAAATCCAGAAGTTTTCAATCCTAGTGATTTCCCAGCCTCTCCTTACCTGCTATGATGGTGGTGGCCTGTCTGCGCACATTGTTCTTGTCTGTGTATTCTCCATAATCGATCTTGCCTTCCACGTACACCCGAGCCCTTATAGGAGGGAACAAAGAATTAAACCAAAAGGAAATAATTTCTCATATTATTGCCACCCCAGGGCTGACAGGGTGATCAAATGTTTTTTGTAAACATCTTTCATTGACTTTTGCTGGAGTTTTATTCACAGAAAAAAAAAAAAAAAAAAATCTAAAAGTATATCTAAACAAAGGACAAAAATGTAATATATTGCAACGCAACAGTCCTTAGATGTGGTGCCTGAACAAGATTTATTTTTACAAGCTTTAGTTTCACCTGGTGATCCTTCCAGTAACACACTTGCTGTCTTAGCATGGACAAGGCCCAGGTGGTCAGTTGCCCAAAAACGTTTGGCTATAAAAAATAGGATTTTTATAACAGCTTACCTGTAAAATCCTTTTCTTGGAGTACATCACGGGACACAGAGCGACATAGTCATTACTAATGGGTTATATAGATACCGTCAGGTGCTGGCACTGGCAACTTCCAAACCGGAAGTACCCTCCCCTATATAAGCCCCTCCCATCCGGGAGCACCTCAGTTTTGTAGCAAAGCAATAAGTGTCCCCAAAGAGGGGCGGGAGCTCTGTGTCCCGTGATGTACTCCAAGAAAAGGATTTTACAGGTAAGCTGTTATAAAAATCCTATTTTCTTTCTCGTACATCACGGGACACAGAGCGACATAGTCATTACTAATGGGATGTCCTAAAGCAATGCCAAATGAGGGGGGGGGATACACCATATATAAGCTGAGCGCTATCAGACATGAGGATCTTTTGCGGCCTGCAACACACTGCGCCCAAAGGCGACATCCTCCTGACTTCTAACGTCCACCTGGTAGAACCTAGTAAACGTGTGTACTGAAGACCATGTTGCGGCCTTACAGATTTGAGCCAGGGAGGCCTGGTGATGCACTGCCCATGAAGTTCCAACTGCTCTCGTGGAGTGCGCTCTAACTTTGAACGGAGGCGGTCTCCTTCTCAAGCCATAAGCTTGCATAATGACCTGTCGAATCCACTTGGCTAAAGTAGATTTTGACGCTGCCTGACCCTTTCTGGGGCCTTCCGGCAGTATAAACAAAGTATCCGTTCTGCGAATCTGAGCAGTGGCTTTTAGATAAGCTTTAACTGCTCTTACTACATCCAAAGAATGAAATAACTTTTCCTCTACCGAAGTAGGTTTGGGGAAAAAAGAAGGAAGAACCACATCTTGGTTCAAATGAAACCTCGATACCACCTTAGGAAGAAAGGCTGGATGAGGACGTAACACTACTCTGTCCTTATGGATAACCAGATATGGCTCCTTACAGGACATAGCTGCTAATTCCGATACTCTTTTAGCCGAACAAATGGCTACTAGAAAAATCAATTTCCTGGTGAGAAGCACCAAGGAAATATGCTGTAATGCTTCAAATGCTTGTTTCTGTAGAACTGACAGAACCAAGTTTAGATCCCATGGACATATGGGAATATTAACCGGAGGACTAATACGCATCACTCCTTGTATAAAGGCTTTGACTAGTGAATGCGAAGCCAAGGGCCTTTGAAAAAATATTGACAAGGCCGAAATCTGACCCTTGATAGTACTCAAGGCAAGCTTCCTATCTACAGCCCATTGTAGGAAGTCCAGAATCCTACCTATTACGTATTTACGTGGATGCCATTTTCTGGCCTCACACCAGGCGATGTACGCCTTCCAGATCCTATAGTAGATCTGCCTGGATACCGGTTTCCTGGCATTGATCATGGTAGACACCACAGCATTAGAGAGACCTCTCTTTTTTAGAATGTGGGCTTCAATAGCCAGGCCGTCAAACCTAGGGCTGGTAAGGAAGGGTGGTATATCGGTCCCTGCGAAAGCAGGTCCGGACGATGTGGGAGGGTCCAAGGACTCCCCACAGACATTTTTACAATCTCCGCGTACCATGCTCTTCGGGGCCACGCTGGAGCCACCAGAATCACTGGTTTCTTTTCTACCCTGATTCTGCGGAGTAATCGAGGTAACAATTGTGGCGGTGGGAATGCATATATCAGCTTGAACTGATCCCAAGGGAACACTAGGGCATCCGAGCCGCAAGCTAGGGGATCCCTTGTCCAAGAGACAAACCTGTCCACTTTTGTGTTGAATCTGGATGTTAGCAGATCTACATCCGGTGTTCCCCACCGCTGACATATTGTCCGGAAAACCTCGGGATGAAGGGACCATTCCCCTGGGCATAATTGTTGGCGACTTAGAAAGTCCGCCTTCCAATTCTCCACTCCTGGAATGAATACCGCAGATATGGCTGGGACATATTTTTCTGCCCATCTCAGGATGTAATTTACTTCCCTTTGGGCTGCACGACTCCTGGTGCCCCCCTGATGATTGATATATGCCACTGCTGTGGCATTGTCTGATTGAATTCTGACAGGGGACCCTTGGAGTTTGGATGTCCATGCTACTAGGGCATACCGGGCTGCTCGTATCTCTAAGAGATTGATGGGCAGGGCCTTTTCTGCATCCGACCATCTGCCCTGGAGAGACTATTGCTCCAGTACTGCTCCCCAGCCTATAAGGCTGGCATCTGTAGTGACCACCTTCCAAGAAATCGGACTGAAGGATTTCCTTTTTTCCAGATTCTGGGGAACCAACCACCAACGGAGGCTCTTGCGAACGGAAGGGGACAAGGACATTGTAAGTCTAGGGCCTGAACTTTTTTGTTCCAGGCTGACAGTATGGCCCCTTGCAAATTCCTTGAATGGAATTGACCGTAGGGTACTGCTTCGAATGATGCCACCATTTTTCCCAGCAGCTTCATATACAGGCGTATGGACGGCTGGCTTTTTTGTACCCACTAAGTGGATCAAATCTTTCAAAGACAACACCTTTCCTCGAGGCAAGAATATTTTTCTCTGGCCTGAATCCAACCTTAGCCCCAAGTATTCCAGACTTTTGACTGGTTTTTAGGGCTGACTTGTCTCGGTTGATAATCTAACCGTGAGATTCCAGATACTTGATTGTCTTGTGAACGACCACGTCTAGTTTTTTCACTGAGTGGTCTATCAGCAATAAGTCATCCAGATATGCCATTATCATTACACCTTGTGTTCTTAGATTGGCCAATAAAGGGCCAGAATTTTTGTAAACACTCGTGGTGCTGTGGCCAAACCGAAGGGTAAGGCTCTGAACTGAAAATGGCGCCCTTCTACTGCAAAGCGTAGAAATTTTTGGTGGACTGGAAAGATGGGAATGTGCAAATAAGCATCTTTGATGTCGATCGCGGCTAACCAATCCTCCCCTTGTAGGGCAGTGGCCACCGATCGGATCGACTCCATCGGAAAGTCCTGATATACAGGAATTTGTATAGCCCATTTAGAATTAATATGGGCCTCCCGTCCGCGTTTGCTTCGGGACTGTAAAGAGGTTTGAGTAAAACCCGAACCCTCATTCTTCCAGGGGAACCTCCATAATTACTCCTTGGAGCAATAGTTGTTCTAGTGCCAACAGGAGGGACTCTCTCTTCCGGGGATCCCTTGGCACGTTTGACCTCAAAAATGGGAAGGAGGAGAGTCTTTTAACTCCAAACTGTATCCCAAACCTACTGCGGAGAGCACCTATCTGTCTTGATCGTGTCCCGCCAGGTCTCTTGCGAACAACTGGAGTCCTCCCCCCACCCGACTGAGTGGGGGCTTCAATGAATTTAACTTTGGGGGAGGTTTTGTACCTCCCCTGACCCAGGGTTTCTCATTACCCTGCTACTGTCCCTGTTTTTTACCCCCGGGATTTGACCGAGGAGGCCGTCGGAACTGTTACACAGCCGATGGCCCAGGGACTGGAGAAGCAGGCCTCTCAAAGAGGGACCTCTAACTCTGTTTTTAAACGGCAAGAGCGTATTTTTACCGCTGGAAATTTTCTGGATATATTTGTCCAGGTTTTCCCTGAATAAGCGTTCACCATGAAACGGGACGCTAACCAGCCATTTTTTACAGGGAGCTTCAGCAGACCAGTTTTTGAGCCATAGGAGCCTACGCATATGTACTATAGACAGCGTAAGGCGGGAGGCCTGATGGACTGAATCCTCTATGGCGTCAACCGCAAAGCCTAAGGCTCTAGGTAGATCAGCTAGGGCAAAGCCTGCTGATCTGTCAAGTCCCTCAAGACCTGTTTCAACTGATCCTTCACTGCTTAGCAGACCCCAATAGCTGCTACTGCTGGTTGTATCACCAAGCAGATTTTCATAAGGACTCCAATCTTTTATCTATTGGGTTCTTGAACATTTGGACATTATCCACTGGACATGTCAGTGATTTATACATACAAGAGATGGCTGCGTCCACTGTAGGGACCTTCCATTTTTTTTGATGAACTTATCCTCCATGGGATAGACCACCGGAAATCTCTTGGGGGAATAAATATTTTCTCAGGACGTTCCCAATCCTGGTAAATGAGCCCTTTCAGTAAAGGGTGAAGTGGAAAAGAACAAACAGTCTGGGGGCTTCCAGCGACCCCAACGAGGATACAGTAGTGGTTGATGGTTCCGCAAGGTGCATTTTTAAATGCTGATCGGACCATGTTAGTCAGAGACTGAACCCATAATCTTTCAGCTTGAGATGCTGAGAAAAGGTTCCCCCACTGTTGATTCCTCTATAACAGAATCAACCTCATCCTGATCCCCTTCAGGCAGGTCGATCCCTGTATGGGACTGTTGCTCTGCTAACAGGCACTCTGAAGGAGGAGACGGAGATCGGGCGTGCTTTCCCTGACAGGGAGGCAGCCTCTCTAATCCTCCCAGAGCTGAGGAAAAAACCTCCTCTGTTACATACACAGGAGCAGGTGAACTGAGGACAGCCACAGTACCAAGTACCCCTGCGGGGTCTCTACGGTCACTTACCTCTGAACTTCAGGGGAGACTGGTGCAGCAGAAGTATGCCCAAGATCCTCCGAGCCCGATGAGACCCCCTTCGCTTCCTGGAAGATTCAGTTCCGGAGCTTCTGGACGGCATATTCCTAAGCCTAAAGCTGAGGTATTCCAGCCGTAATACACCACTTTTACTGAGAATAGTCTAGCACAATTGCTGCTATATCACAGTTGGTGTCTACTAATGTGCCTTTCTAGGGGATGCCTGTATCAACCGCTTGCTGTATGCCTTTAAATGTTGCCAGCTCTGTCTCTGTACTTCATAGCCAGCTTACTACAATATTGTGGTTTTTAAAACTGCTGGGACGCCCGCACATGCGCAGAAGCGCTGCGGCGCGCACAGAGCGTCATCCCCCAGGCTCCGCCCCCTTTTCCGGCTCACCTCTATATATAGAGGCGCGTGCACGCGCGCGGCCACGTGCGCCTTCGGCGCTTATTTCAAAAATGGAAACAAAGGGACAGGAGCCAGGGCCCCTCTTTGCCGCAGGCCGGGGGATGGACGAGCACTGCAACATGGCAGAGGAAGCAGTTTCCTATAAGAGAACTCACCAACTGCCTGGACTTTGCTCTGCTGAAAAGAAACTAGTCCACATGACAAGAAAACATTCCACAGCGGCCTCTAGTGGACAAACACAGGTACCGCAGTCTAATATATTAAATATATATATAAAATTTTTTATTTTATTTTTCTTGACCACCATTAAAAATTATTAAATTTTTTTAGTAGTTACAGGCATGCACAGAATCTTGCGGGAATACCATTAGGTAACAGACAGAAAGACAAATTAGGCTTGGGGGTCCCCCAATAGAACCAAGTTCCTGGGGGCCCCCACTTACCTGTTCCCCGCCGCAGGACTTTGTTTGGTCCACAAAAGCCCAAACTTCACCTATCACGGCAGGCATTGTAATCAAACCTTCAGGGACCGGGTTCCCAAGGATTCCACTCCCCTGGACCTGTATAGCACCCTGCACAGAAAACATCTTGGTCGTGGGTATGACCAGAGCTCTGGATCCCAGGGTCCAGCTCTCCTAAGAGAAGCATTACAGGCAAAACCTTGCTCTTCTCTGCAAGGCCCGGGTACCGACCGTTTAGCTATGAAGCTTTTTTGGTCGGATCCGGAATAGCTTACTGAGGCCCAAAAGAACCTGTACGCAAGCTCAGTGAAAAACACATGTTTCTTCTTGGCCAACACCTTAGACACTGGCAAAAAACTGAGGTGCTCCCGGATGGGAGGGGCTTATATAGGGGAGGGTACTTCCGGTTTTGGAAGTTGCCAGTGCCAGCACCTGACGGTATCTATATAACCCATTAGTAATGACTATGTCGCTCTGTGTCCCGTGATGTACGAGAAAGAAAGTGTAGCTTAGGCATCAGCCAAAATTAAATTGGGGAGGCAAAAGTAAAAAAAAACGGACTTGCCCTAGTATAAAACATTCTATAGTCTAAAGTCAAATACCCAATTCCAACACACAAGCTTACCCTTTCTTGATGTACTGATAGGCTACATCCCGAAGGCCAGGCCGAAAGACAGATATCCGGTGCCAAGTTGTCTTCTGGTTGATGTCTCCTCCACCTGAAGAGAAGAAAAGCTGCAAGTTTCACCTCATCGACAAATATAGGCCCTAGCAGCCCTAAGCATATGAAATATGCATTAACCACTTAACAACCACCTGCCGACAAATAACGTCGACAAGGTGGTTGCTTAACTCTGGGAGGACGTTATATAACGTACTCCCAGAATCGCGCTCCCGCGCGCCCCCTGGGGCGCGCACACGGGAAACTCCGTGACCGCCGGGTCCTCTGGACCCGGCGGATCACGAATCGCGGTAAATCGCCGCTGATAGTGGCCGTTTACCACGTGATCGCTCCGTCAAATGACGGAGCAATCACTTGTAAACAGACCGGCGTCATTTGATGACGCCGGTTCCTCCCTCCCCTCTCTGTACCGATCGGTACAGTGTGAGAGGGGAGGGGGAGGGAGCGGATGGCAGCAGCAGCACTGTGGGCTGGATCTGTGACAATTGCAGTCACAGATCCAGCCATCCATCCATCCCTGCTCAGCCATCCCTGTGCTATACCCTGCCAATACTCTGCAATACACCCTGCCAATACCCTGGTGCAATACCCTGCCAATACCCTGGTGCAATACCCTGGTGCAATACCCTGGTGCAATACCCTGGTGCAATACCCTGGTGCAATACCCTGGTGCAATACCCTGGTGCAATACCCTGGTGCAATACCCTGGTGCAATACCCTGGTGCAATACTCTGGTGCAATACCCTGGTGCAATACTCTGCCAATACCCTGGTGCAATACTCTGCCAATACCCTGGTGCAATACTCTGCCAATACCCTGGTGCAATACTCTGCCAATACCCTGGTGCAATACTCTGCCAATACCCTGGTGCAATACTCTGCCAATACCCTGGTGCAATACTCTGCCAATACCCTGGTGCAATACTCTGCCAATACCCTGGTGCAATACTCTGCCAATACCCTGGTGCAATACTCTGCCAATACCCTGGTGCAATACTCTGCCAATACCCTGGTGCAATACTCTGCCAATACCCTGGTGCAATACTCTGCCAATACCCTGGTGCAATACTCTGCCAATACCCTGGTGCAATACTCTGCCAATACCCTGGTGCAATACTCTGCCAATACCCTGGTGCAATACTCTGCCAATACCCTGGTGCAATACTCTGCCAATACCCTGGTGCAATACTCTGCCAATACCCTGGTGCAATACTCTGCCAATACCCTGGTGCAATACTCTGCCAATACCCTGGTGCAATACTCTGCCGCAATACCCTGGTGCAATACCCTGCCGCAATACCCTGGTGCAATACCCTGGTGCAATACCCTGGTGCAATACCCTGGTGCAATACCCTGGTGCAATACCCTGGTGCAATACCCTGGTGCAATACCCTGGTGCAATACCCTGGTGCAATACCCTGGTGCAATACTCTGCAATACCCTGGTGCAATACCCTGGTGCAATACCCTGGTGCAATACCCTGGTGCAATACCCTGGTGCAATACCCTGGTGCAATACCCTGGTGCAATACCCTGGTGCAATACCCTGGTGCAATACCCTGGTGCAATACCCTGGTGCAATACCCTGGTGCAATACCCTGGTGCAATACTCTGCAATACCCTGGTGCAATACTCTGCAATACCCTGGTGCAATACTCTGCAATACCCTGGTGCAATACTCTGCAATACCCTGGTGCAATACTCTGCAATACCCTGGTGCAATACTCTGCAATACCCTGGTGCAATACTCTGCAATACCCTGGTGCAATACTCTGCAATACCCTGCAATACCCTGGTGCAATACCCTGCAATACCCTGGTGCAATACCCTGGTGCAATACTCTGCAATACCCTGGTGCAATACTCTGCAATACCCTGGTGCAATACTCTGCAATACCCTGGTGCAATACTCTGCAATACCCTGGTGCAATACTCTGCAATACCCTGGTGCAATACTCTGCAATACCCTGGTGCAATACTCTGCAATACCCTGGTGCAATACTCTGCAATACCCTGCGCAATACCCTGCGCAATACCCTGCGCAATACCCTGCGCAATACCCTGCGCAATACCCTGCACAATACCCTGCACAATACCCTGCACAATACTCTGCACAATACTCTGCACAATACTCTGCACAATACTCTGCACAATACTCTGCACAATACTCTGCACAATACTCTGCACAATACTCTGCACAATACTCTGCACAATACTCTGCACAATACTCTGCACAATACTCTGCACAATACTCTGCACAATACTCTGCACAATACTCTGCACAATACTCTGCACAATACTCTGCACAATACTCTGCACAATACTCTGCACAATACTCTGCACAATACTCTGCACAATACTCTGCACAATACTCTGCACAATACTCTGCACAATACTCTGCACAATACTCTGCACAATACTCTGCACAATACTCTGCACAATACTCTGCACAATACTCTGCACAATACTCTGCACAATACTCTGCACAATACTCTGCACAATACTCTGCACAATACTCTGCACAATACTCTGCACAATACTCTGCACAATACTCTGCACAATACTCTGCACAATACTCTGCAATACCCTGTGCAATACCCTCCACAATACCCTGTGCAATACCCTCCACAATACCCTGTGCAATACCCTGCCATACACCGCAATGCCCGGCAATACTCCGCAATGCCCGGCAATCCTCTGCAATAACCACTTCCCGCCCTCCGGCCGTCATATGACGTCCTTGACTTTGTGCGGAGATATCTGAATGATGGGAGCAGCTACAGGCATCATTCAGATATTAGCTTTTTCAGCCGGCGATTCCCTACACCATAAGAACAATCATAGCGGCTGTTCCGCCGCTTGATCATTCTTACGGGAGGCGAGAGGGGATGTCCCCCCCCCCCCGCCGCCCTCCGGTGCTTCTACCGACTCACCGCTACGATCAAAGCCAGGATTGTTTTTTTTTTTGTTTGTTTTTTTTCAGGCTTCCCAGCCTAGAGGTGAGATGTGGGGTCTTATTGACACCCCCCCCCCCCATATCTCACTGTAAAGAGGACCTGTCATGCCATATTCCTATTACAAGGGATGTTTACGTTCCTTGTAATAGGTATAAAAGTGATCAAAAAAATGTTTAGGGCGGAAAAACATGTCAAACTAAAATAAATAAAGTAAAATGAAGAATAAAATTTTTTATTTTTTTTTAAAGCGCCCCTGTCCCCGTGAGCTCGCATACAGAAGCGAACGCATACGTAAGTCCCGCCCACATATGAAAACGGTTTTCAAACCACACATGTGAGGTATCTCTGCGAACGTTAGAGCGAGAGCAATCATTTTGGCCCTAGACCTCCTCTGTAACTCAAAACATGTAACCAGTAAAAATATTTAAAGCGTCGCCTATGGGGATTTTTTAAGTAGCGAAGTTTGGCGCCATTCCACGAGTGTGTGCAATTTTTAAGGGCGACATGTTGGGTATCTATTTACTCGGCGTAACTTCATCTTTCACATTATGCAAAAACATTGGGCTAACTTTACTGTTTTTTTTTTTTTTTTTAAGCACAAAACATTTTTTTTCCGTAAAAAACGCGTTAAAAAAATTGCTGCGCAAATATCGTGCGAGATAAAAAGTTGCAACAACCACCATTATATTCTCTAAGGTCTTTGCTAAAAAAAACATATATAATGTTTTGGGGTTCTATGTAATTTTCTAGCAAACAAATGATGATTTTTACATGTAGGAGAGAAATGTCAGAATTGGCCTGGGTGCTCCAGAACGCCTGAAGGTGCTCCCTGCATGTCGGGCCTCTGTATGTGGCCACGCTGTGTAAAAGTCTCACACATGTGGTATCGCCATACTCGGGAGTAATAGCAGAATGTGTTTTGGGGTGTAATTTGTGGAATGCATATGCTGTGTGTGAGAAATAACCTGCTAATATGACAATTTTGTGAAAAAAAAAAAAAAAGAGAAAAAAAAAATCTTGATTTTGCAAAGAATTGTGGGAAAAAATGACAACTTCAAAAAACTCACAATGCCTCTTTCTGAATACCTTGGAATGTCTTCTTTCCAAAAAGGGGTCATTTGGGGGGTATTTGTACTTTTCTGGCATGTTAGGGTCTCAAGAATTGAGATAGGCCGTCAGTACTTCAGGTGTGATCAATTTTCAGATATTGGCACCATAGCTTGTGGACTCTATAACTTTCACAAAGACCAAATAATATACACCAATTTGTACTTATTTTTACCAAAGATATGTAGCAGTATAAATTTTGGCCAAAATTTATGAAGAAAAAATAGTAATTTGCAAAATTTTATAACAGAAACGAAAAAAAAATCATTTTTTTACAAAATTTTCAGTCTTTTTTCTCTTATAGCGCAAAAAATAAAAAACCCAACAGTGATTAAATACCACCAAAAGAAAGCTCTATTTGTGTGAAAAAAAGGACAAAAATTTCATATGGGTACAGTGTTGTATGACTGAGTAATTGTCATTCAAAATGTGAGAGCACCGAAAGCTGAAAATTGGTCTGGTTATTAAGGGGGTTTAAGTGCCCAGTGGTCAAGTGGTTAAACAGAGCTTCAAGCCTCTAGAAAACTCTGGTTTTAAAGTAGAAAGTTGCCCCGACAACCATGTTCACAAATTCACATAGGGAACTGCACGTTCTTTCTGGCTTGTGACTTGCTGCACGGCAAACTACTCACAAAAAATAAAAGATTGAGGCAAAACACCAGCTGCACCATTAAAACTGTTGTCAAGATGTGACTTAAACCTGTTTTATGATGCAACCAACTTATAGAATGTATTCTGAAAATTCTTTGTTACCGGTTGTTACAGCCTGAACAGCAAACAGGTTAACTGCTTAAAAAAAAAAAAAAAAGTGGAGCACTGCGCTGCCAGGGAGGTCCCCACCCCGATGAACTATGAAAAAGACAAAATTACGAAACTCGTTGACAAGCAAGTGTGGAGTATTTGTTGGATCATATCTCTCTATATAGATCTAATTATCCATATCTACAAATTTTGCATTCAAATATGGAAGGATCCAACCTTCATGCTTGTTGTATTGGGAATCTGTTGACCTTGTCAAATAATAGGGTGTTGTCTAAATGTTACATGTTTTTTAATCTCTTTTTTGTAATAAAGATAATAATTTTTATATAATCACTGCCTCAATATGTGCCCGCAAAGTTCAATTTTTCTTTGAGAGTTGTTCTCAATCATTACATATATTCATTGGATTTTTTAAGAAGAAGACAATTCATATGTTGTCCTTATGTGTATACATGAGGCTGGGAGTTTACAGCCCCTGGTAGTAAGAAGGACAACAGAATAAAAACCAAACTGAGAACGCAGTGCCCTTTGTTGTGTTCTTTAGGGGTAGCTATAATATGATTGATCCTCTGTAAGGCTGGGTTCACACTAGTGCGACACGACATCTGTCCTACTTTGGATCCGACTTTGCCCTGCGACATGAAGCCGACATATGTCCTACTTTCAATGAACGGGGATCCGACTTGGATCCCCGCCAATAGCAGGCACTGTGTTTGGTATGAATCTTGAGAGGGAACTCCAGGCCAAATTTTAAATAAAAAACCGGCATGGGTTCCCCCTCCAAGAGCATACCAGGCCCTTGGGTCTGGTCTGGATTTGAAGGGGAACCCCCTACACCGAAAAAACGGCGTGGGGGTCCCCCCCAAAATCCAAACCAGACCCTTATCAGAGCACGCAACCTGGCAGGCCGCAGGGGAAGAGGGGGGGACGAGAGAGCGCCCCCCCTCCCTCCTGAACCGTACCAGGCCGCATGCCCTCAACATGGGGGGTTTGGTGCTCTGGGGAAGACCGGCCCCTCCACTAGCAAAAGAGCTAAAGAAGTTAGTGGAGGGGCCGGCAGAAGGACAACGGAGAGCCGGACGAGACGACGGAGAAGACCGGGCCTCCGCTAGCAAAAGAGCTAAAGAAGTTAGCGGAGGCCCGGCAGAAGAAAGAAGCGGGAGAAGAACCGGATAGCGGGAGAAGAAGGCGACGGAGAAGACCGGGCCTCCGCTAGCAAAAGAGCTAAAAGAAGTTAGCGGAGGCCCGGCGGAAGAAAGGAAGAACCGGAGAGGAGAAGAGGGGAGAAGGCGACGGAGAAGACCGGGCCCCGCTAGCAAAAGAGTTGGAAGAAGATAGCGGTGGCCCGGCAGAAGAATGAACCGGAGAGCGCGGCGACGACACCGGAGACCCCCGAAGTCGGAAGAAGACCCCCGGAGCTGTGCAATAAAATACTTTAAAAAGCTGTGTTTTTTTTATTGCAATTTTTTTCCACCAGGTGAATGGGTAGGGGTACGATGTACCCCATACTCATTCACATAGGGTGGGGGGGCCGGGATCCGGGGGCCCCTTTATTAAAGGGGGCTCCCGGATTCCGATAAGCCCCCCGCCCGCAGACCCCGACAACCAACGGCCAGGGTTGTCGGGAAGAGGCCCTGTCCTCATCAACATAGGGGCAGGGTGCTCTGGGGTGGGGGGGGGGCCGCAGGTCCCCCCCTGCCCCAGAGCACCAAACCCCCCATGTTGAGGGCATGTGGCCTGGTACGGTTCAGGAGGGAGGGCGCTCTCTCGTCCCCCCCTCTTCCCCTGCGGCCTGCCAGGTTGCGTGCTCGGATAAGGGCCTGGTATGCTCCTGGAGGGGGAACCCATGCCGTTTTTTTTTTTAAATTTGGTGTGGAGTTCCCCCTCAAGAGCAGCAGAGCACAAGTCGCATGCCAAAGTCGGATCATGCAAGACTGCGGTCCAACTTTGATCCGACTTCAATGATAGTCAATGGGCTGAAGTCGGACCAAAGTAGTACAGGGAGCATTTTCAAAGTCGGACCGACATGTGTCGGACCAGTTAAGACGGCTCCCATAGGGAAACATTGATTTTCACACGTCATGCGACATGAGCTCCCAATGTCGGAGCGTTTGTCGGACCAGTGTGAACCAGGCCTTAAGCAAAGAAAGCATTTAGAATCAATCTGCATTATTCAAAACAGCAGTGTACTCACCTGTATTGTACAACTCGGCTTCACCTGTCCGCCACATCTCATTAGTAGCCACAGAGAATATAGTGACAGGGTTCTTGCTCTCCCCCTGCCTCATTACCGGGTCCTGGCCGACGCGGCCCAGAACCTGCACCTTGTTCAGGGCTGAAACATAATAATGAAAGAGAACCATTAAAAGACAGCCACTTGGGGCACAAGTTAACAGCAGAAGGTGAGCGGAGGTGGGGATTATAAATCTTTAAAGATCTCTGCTCCCCAGTCCAACCAATCCAAGCCAGCCAAGTTCACTGCCCCTGGGGTAGAATGTAAGCTGGATAGTGTGGGATTGAAAAATCAATGTTCCAATATTATTCCTGCTAGGCCTAGGGAAACACAAAGAACAGAAGCAGTGAGTCTGAGTTTGCTCTTTTACTGTCACTGTCTGTGGGCCTTGTGTTTCCTATTTTGATGGATCCACACTCTCATGTGCAGTCTTGGAAGATGATTTGGGAAAAACAGCATAACATATCCATGGGGGGGGGGGGGGGGGGGTGGTGGACTGATGACTTGCCAGGGAGGGAGCAGAGAGTTAGGCTTTAACAATTAATTATTTCTCCCCCCCCCCCCACTATTCCTGTCACATGCAGGTCTGTCCTCACTTTTTTAAGAGTGGACAAACTAGTTAGCTACAGCCTTGAGGATTGTGTGCTGGGAACAGACAATCACTGTACATGGCAGAGGGAAGATAATAGAAAGTGCTCTGAATTTGGATCCTATGAATAAATATGGAAAACCAGGCAAAAAGCTACTTACATGTGTATACCATTTTACCTGCCAAAAGATTAGGCATAATGGTCTTATGATTAAATGGCCGACGGAGTCACTTCTCGTTTGCATTTTCTTTAAGGAGACACCGCGATTTGAGAGGCTATATAAACTAGTTTGACGTCTGACACTAGAGGACCCCTTTAAAAACGTCCTATTGGATGAAATGCGTCGGGGAGGAGACACTAGTGCTGACGTCAGGCCACTGTCCGATACCGGGTCAGCAGAGGCACCTATTGTCATATGTTTTTATGATTTTTTTTTTTAAATACAAATCCAATAAATACTACACTATGGAGACTTCATCTGGCTCCCGGTGAGCTTTATTTACCACAGCTACATCTGGATGGTGCGAGTTGCTGAATAGCCTTCCCCACAACAAATGGTGGATCCACACTGAGTGCCATGTTTGCTGCTGTACCGGCAGCCAGCTTTTCCAGTGAGTGTCCATTTCACAGGGGTGCGGTGAAGGATTCTGGAGCACTTCACTTTTCAAGTCACCACCAATTTTTTGTGCACATCTTTGCACTGAACTTTGTGCTTTCACCAATAAGTTTATATTGTTGATCCTATCATGGGACTGTGCATATAAATCTATATTTTTTACTATATAGGTTTTTTTATTGTCATTTAAGATTGGACTTATATTCTTTTTACTTTAGCAGTTTTTTAATTTTAGCACTTTTTTGGACTTTATATTTAATATGCTATCCATTTATAAACACAGTATTCACATTTCATTGCTGTTCGTTTACTTTTGGCTCTACACACTTTTTCTTAAGATTATTTATAAGTTTGGTATATTACTTATCTTATCCCATGTCAGCTGCAGCCCCACCACAGCACAGAGATAAACCTTTTTTATTATTATGGTGATTTACACGCCCCCGTCACACTGCATAGCCACAGAATTCACTTTTTTTAATCAAATAAAACATTTTTAATTTTATTTTTTTAAGAATAGGTCCAAAATATAGGATTCAATAACAAGAAACAATAGAATGCTTCACAGCGTGTATCGGGTAATGAGCATACTTTCTTAGGCAGTGACATTTGGTCATAGTTTCTGCACACTATCATTGGACAGCAGCAAGGGGGTGTTATTCACATTAATACACAGGGTGAGCAATTTACAACAGTGTGGAAACTGTACAGGACATAGCACACAGTACTATAGAATTCTAAGCAATATCAAGCCTATTGGTGATAGACCAGGAGCATTCAACTATCCCTCCCATAACTTATCAAATTTAGCTGGGCAACCATGGTGGGAATTGATAAGGTGCAACATAACGCTGTAGGATGTATTCCAGGGGAGTTGGAGGAGCATCAGATTTTTAAGGAATTACAATTTTAGATTTTAAGTTTGCAGGTCTAGAAAAACTAACTGGAAACTGCCTCTCTAGTATGATCTTGCAGAATCACCTTATCTAGTATACAATTCTTAGGGTCTAGTTTGACATCTGTATAAAAAAAAAGTTCCATAATTTGTGTGGACCACCTCAGTCCAATACCTGTGGAGCTTAGGACAGCACCACAGCATATGAATTAGATCCCAATAGTCCCTTCTGCACCTGCTGATGAAGTTCACTAATGTTCCCGAATTCCCTTTCTCATTGAACTGAGCTGACAAGTATGATTCAATGTGCAGTGAACAGGTTTGAGAAAGAGATGTGATAGCGGCAACTGAATTGGGAAATAAATACGGTAAGTAAACTGACTGGCCTCTGCAGACACTCTAGAACACCAACATTGTATTAGGAAAAAGATAGCAGCGCCCATGACCAACAGATCTGACACTATCAAAGCCCCGAAGAAGGAACACATTTGTAGAAACGCGTTGTATAGGTTTATTGTCATACAATATTTTCCAACCACTCTGCAACACAAACATTATATTAGGAAAAAGACAGCAGTGACAGAACTGCACAAGTCCACAATGTGCTGCTAAATACAGTATATGCGTACAACTGCTGGTAAGGAGTTATTCGATTCAAATTCATAAGTAAAATCCTGGATTTAAAATACTTACACCTCTCCAAGACACCCGCATCCATGGACTGAAATCTTGCAGACTGCCGTAACACCTGGCAACAAAAACAGACACAGAAGAACGTGAAAGGAGAATTCAATATTCTGTGTCCACCTTCCTAAATTACATACTACCAAATGACAGCACAAGAAAAAAAGCCTGCATAGCATTCTGGGAACAGAATACTTTTCCATTGCTGCTTAGGCATTTGGTCATAGGATCTCTGTAGGACAGTAGGACTGGAGTTTAGATTGGCTGATCCTTTCCTCAGGCAAGTATCACCTGACCAACTGTCTAAGCTTTGAGTCACAGGACAGGAAATCCTTTTTTATCCATCAGACTGGGTTAACAGGTGCACTTTTCAATTCAACATTTTGGCTCTTACAATGGTCATTTTGTGTTTAGCAGGAGCATATAAAAAGGTGGTCTTACCTGCACTGCTGCTTTGCGAAACATCTATGCTGACTGACGATAACCAAACCAACAAAGAAAAATCAGGACCTAGGAATAGAGAGGGGTTTTGTCAGAATTAGTTATTAAAAGGATAAGTGGATAGGCGTACTTTTAGTGCATTTATCTATTATACCCCCTCCACCAGGGGTTTGGCCATACACTTGCCTGTAACCCAGCTCCAGCGAGATCTTCAATGTGCAGCCTCTTTGGAGGCTCCAAACAATTTATTGGATAGTCCATCACTAAACAGACAGTCTTGTTTCAATGCAAGTGAATATAGGATGTAATTCAAATGCCAGTATAAATTAAAAAAAAGTGTGATGAAAGTTTTAACTCCAGGATTAGCAAGTATTGTCTAAATACAAGAGTCGTGTGTATTCTTACTGGAATGTTGGTGTGCTTTGTGTATTTCAGATCTGTACAGTACTCAAGTGTGAAACTCCCTGTACTAAAGACCGCTCACTGCTGCTCTCTGTCTTTGCGCAGAGTGACTGGTCTTGTGACCGCCCCTCCTGTACATTTCTGCAGGCAGCCTGTAGTAGGTTGATCCAGCTGGGACTCTCCTACAGCTCCCATCAGGCCATGTACAGCACACTGGTGATGTCAATGCTACTTTTACAAATTATCTGGGTTTACAAAGGCATTTGGCACACACAAAATGGCTTTATATGCTTTGTGGCTAAGAAATATATTTGATTTAAACGTTTTTGTGCCTGGATTTCAGCTTAAAAGAGACACCATCACCAAGCCTTTTCAAGGCAAAGTGACAGCGCTCCATGGTTACCTCAATCAGCACGATATACTCACCAATTCACACTCCCTTGCCTACCCACCCAACGTATGCAGTGTTAGCGCTTACCTGGGTGGAGGACTTTCCGGTGCGACAATGGGCCTGGTGATTGGTCACCCAGGAGACAGCAATGTCATATATGGGAGGTCTCATGCTCCCCCAAACCCAGACACCCTACCCTGCCTTTAGCAATAAAAGGTGCCAGTTCACACTTGTGCGAGTTGATACCGAATGCGATGCGTTAAACAAAAACTAGATTTGCAGGTCATCCAAAAAGTAATTGTTTTCAATGATGGTCGTTCACACCTATGCGATGTGATGAAAAAAAGTGTCTTGTGCGAGTTTACAGCATTGTGTTGCGAATTTAGTCTCCATAGACATGAATGTAAATCGTTCTGGATTCGCATTTGATGGTTCACCACACTATTCTCCACAAAAAATAGGCAGTTTGGTAAAGTGTTGCTGCTTCCTTGTAGTCTACCAATGCTACACAAAATTGGTAACACAGGGAGCAGGTGGATAAATATTTCACAACATTGTTAGCGTTGCCTCATATCACAGCGAGGCAAAAATAACACTGCCTGCAGATTTTGTGTTTGCAACTGCCTCTATTCACTTCTACTGAAACCCACAATAAGCACGCCTATGGCGATCACAACACATTTAAATACACGTTTGAATCTTTGTAAACCTGCATTGCATTTGTGCATCATTTAAATAAACTATTATTATCTGTTAAAAAAACAAAAATACACGTTTGTCAGCACACCATGGATCTTGACTTGCAGTCCAAAACTTTTATTGCAGAGAGATCCCATCACAACAGAATAAGTGCAATGTTTCGGAGCCACGCAGGACCCCTTTGTCAGGCATGTCACAGCACTTTTAAATGACAACTAAAAAGGGAAAACATTTTTTTTTCTAGGATAGAGATGATTAGAACCCGTGTCAGACTTTTTTGCTGTCTGTGCCCTGGTTAGGGAGATTCACCCTCTTTATTTGTCCTGTTTACCATTATCATTTAAAGTGAAAGAAAATCCCAAATTTTGGGTTGTCCCCAGAAATGTAATGGAAAAGTAAATCTTCCAATGGGGACACTAGTTCAGGTTCTCCAAAAAATGTCCTTACTTTGTGGGGATTTCCTCTCACGTCCTGTTTCGGCTATGGGACAGGAAGTAAAAGGGAAATCTCCCCAATGGGACACAGATGACAAAAAGTAAACTGACAGGGGTTATAGCCCTTCCTTACCCAAAATGAAAAAAAAAAAAAAGTTTTGCCTATAGTTCTAAAAGAAGTACTTTAGGGCGCAGTTGCAAATTATTCAATAATGATCACTTTCTATTCAACATTGTAAAAAAAAAAAAAAAATATCGGAAAAGTGCATTAATTCTATGGGCGTGTTAATGGCTGCTTTACAATTCAAGGCCTGTGTGAATTTATATTTACTGTATATTTCTAATAAAGTGTCCCACATCGTGTGCTTCCATGTTCTTTTTCTCTTTTTACCCTTTTGTGCAACACCTCATGTATGGTCTACTTGGGAAGAACTGCAGAAGAATGTGTGTGCATAGGAAGATTTTCACCAATAGTCAGGGCATGTAGCGAGGAGGTGAAAAGTGTGTTCTTTCAATTCCACCATGATGGGTGAGTATACCTGGCTGGAGGAATGGGACATCAGATGGCTCTATCACGGTAAACGGGCCAAATAACGTCTCTATAAAGCGACACGGTCAGTCACCTATAAAAATCTACATGGCAGCTGCCTGCAACAGAAGAGGAATTATACTTGCCTCTCAGTTGTCTTGTGTTTCCTATATCTTCTCCATTCCAGAGCTGGAGCCACCATCAAATTCAGCGTTGGAAACCTCTGGGAATGTTTGAGACCTGTGTCCCTGGCTGTGCCATGGCTCCATTCTACAACCCCTACATCACTGCTCGGTCCTGTAGTTATGTAGGGTTCAAGGTATCCCAGAAGCATCCAATGCTTTAGACTCTGAGGCTCCAGCTCTGGAATAAAAAGGAAGGCACACTGGAGAGGTGGGTATAATACCTCTTCTACTGCAGACATCTGGCATTTATATTTAATTTTAGACAACAGACAGGGTCACTTTAACACTATATACCGGTGCATCTCAAAAAATTTGAATATCTTTAAAAAGTTAAATTTATTTCAGTAATTCAATTAAAAAAGTGAAACTCATATTTTATATAGATTCATTACACACAGAGTGATATATTTCAAACATTTCTTTTTTAATTTTGATGATTATGGCTTACAGCTAGCGAAAACCCAAAATTCAGTATCTCAGAAAATCTGATTATCATACAAGTCCAAAAAAAAAAAAAAAAAAAAAAGGATTTTGAAAACAGAAATTATGGCTTACTGAAAAGTATGTCCATGTCATGTACAGTATAGTATGCGCTCAATACTTGGTCGGGGCTCCTTTTGCATGAATTACTGCCTCAATGCGGCGTGGCATGGAGGTGATCAGCCTGTTGCACTGCTGAGGTGTTATGGAAGCCCAGGTTGTTTTCATAGCGGCCTTCAGCTCGACTGCATTGCTGGGTTTGGCGTCTCTCATCTTCCTCTTGACAATACCCCACAGATTCTCTATTGGGTTTAGGTCAGGCGAGGTTGCTGGCCAATCAAGCAGCCATACCATGATCATTAAACCAGGTATTGGTACTTTTGGCAGTGTGGGCAGGTGCCAAGTCCTGCTGGAAAATGAAATCAGCTCCATAAAGCTGGTCAGCAGAGGGAAACGTGAAGTGCTCTAGAATTTCCTGGTAGAGGGCTGAGCTGGCTTTGGACCTGATAAAACACAGTGGACCAACACCAGCAGGTGACATGGCTCCCCAAATGATAATGGACTGTGGAAAATTTTGCATTTCATTTGAAAATCAAGGTCCCAGAGTCCAGAGGCACAGAATCCAAGTTGCATGAGGTCCAGTGTGAAGTTTCCAAAGTCTGTGATGATTTAGGGAGCCATGTCATCTGCTGGTGTTGGTCCACTGTGTTTTATCCAGTCCAAAGTCAGCGCAGCCGTCTACCAGGAAATTCTAGAGCACTTCATGCTTCCCTCTGCTGACCAGCTTTATGGAGATGCTCATTTAATTTTCCAGCAGGGCTTGTCAAGAGGAAGATGTGAGACACCAGACCCAACAATGCAGATGAGCTGAAGGCCGCTATGAAAGCAAAACGGGGCTTCCATAACACCTCAATAGTGCCACAGGCTGATCACCTCCATGCCACGCCGCATTGATGCAGTAATTCAGGCAAAAGGAGCCCCGACCAATTATTGTGTGTTTACTATACTGTACATGGACATACTTTTCAGTAAGCCAACATTTCTTTATTAAAAACACTTTTTATTGGTCTTATGTAATATTCAAATGATCTGATACACTGAATTTAGGGTTTTCACTAGCTGTAAGCCACAATCATCAAAATTAAAAGAAAGAAACGCATAAAATATATCACTCTGTGTGTAACGTATCTACCGTATATACTCGAGTATAAGCCGACCCGAATATAAGCCGAGGCACCTAATTTTACCACAAAAAACTGGGAAAACGTATTGACTCGAGTATAAGCCTAGGGTGTCCATCTGCATGCCTCACTGTGTCCATGACTAGACTTGCGTTTAACATGGGAGTATATGGAAGGAGTGCCTGGTTTGAAAAATCGGTGCTCCCCTGCCATAGGTCCCCCAGACAGAAAACTTTGCACACTTGTAGAGGAGAACTGGGGCTACATGTGTGCCAAGTTTCGGGTCAAGGGGGCCTACAGCCGGCTTATACTTGAGTATTTACGGTATATAAGATACAGTGCCTTGAAAAAGTATTCACACCCCTTGAAATTTTCCACATTTTATCATGTTACAACCAAAAACTTAAAAGTCTTTTATTGGGATTTTATGTGATAGACCAACACAAAGTGGCACATAATTGTGAAGTGGAAGGTAAATGAATAACGGTTTTCATAATTTTCACCAAATAGATATGTGAAAAATGTGGCGTGCATTTGTATTCAGCCCCTCTGAGTCAATACTTTGTAGAACCGCCTTTCACTGTAATTACAGCTGCAAGTCTTTTTGGGGATGTCTCTACCAGCTTTGCACATCTAGAGAGTGACATTTTTGCCCATTTTTCTCTGAAAAATAGCTCAAGCTCAGTCAGAATGAATGGATAACGTCTGTGAACAGCAATTTTCAAGACTTGCCACAGATTCTCAATTGGATTTAGGTCTGGATTTTGACTGAGCCATTCTAACATGAGCCACATGATTATGCTTTGTTTTAAACCATTCCATTGTAGCTCTGGCTGTATGTTTAGGGTCGATGTCCTGCTGGAAGGTGAATCTCCATCCCAGTCTCAGGTCTTTTGCAGATTCTAACAAGTTTTCTTCTAAGATTATCCTGTATTTGGCTCCATCCACCTTCCCACCAACTCTCACCAGATTCCCTGTCCCTACTGAAGAAAAGCATCCTCACAACATGATGTTGCCACCACCATGTTTCACGGTGGAGATGTTGTGTTTAGGGTGATGTGCAGTGTTAGTTTTCCTCCACACATAGCATGTTGCTTTTAGTCCCATCTGAACAGAGCACCTTCTTCCACATGTTTTGTGTACCCCACATGGCTTCTCGCAAACTGCAAACGAGACTTCTTATTTCAACTAGAGGTCGACCGATATGGGTTTTTCTCTGGCCGATGCCGATATTTATAAACTGGGGCGGCCGATGGCCGATATAAGATGCCTATTTTTGTGGCCGATATTTTAGGCCGATTAAAAAAAAAAAGAAAACCTCACCCACTCCACTCCTTCCTGCTTACTCCTGTCACTCTAGCACACTTGATGTCCTCAGTACAGATGGCACTGGTTTGGAACTGACAGATGGCACTGGCAGGTGGCACTGGTTTGGAACTGACAGATGGCACTATTGGCACTGGCAGGTGGCACTGACAGGTGGCACTAGTTTGGGACAGATGACACTGGCAGGTGGCACCGATTGGCGGTGGCACTGGCTGGCAGTGGCGGATGACACTGGCTGGCAGTGGTTGGCACTGACAGATGGCGCTGATTTGGGTGGCACTGACAGATGGCACTGATTTGTGGTGGCACTGACAGATGGCACTGATTTGCAGTGGCACTGGCAGGTTTCACACTAAGCCGAGTGTAACGAACTGTGTGAAACTGACAAAGAGGAGAGAGAGTGCTATCATAATTTGGGCTAGATGTGTGGGTGGGCGGGAAGTAGCAGCTAAATTACACCAGCCAATGATTGGGCTGCTTTAGAAAGGGGGTGGGGCCACATGCACGTAGCGGCCCGCCCAGATACCATCCCATTGGCTGGTGTAATATATCTGCTGGGTCCCGCCCACCCCCGACATCGAGCCGACTGCTCCTCTCTCTCTCCTCTCTGTTACTAGCAGTTTCACACACACAGCGCGGCGCTTGATGCTGCCGGAGCCGCTGAGTGTGGAGAAGGGAGGAGGAAGGGCAGCCAGTGTAAAATATCGGCCCAGTTTTGATAATAATCGGCCGATGCCGATTTATCAAAAATGCCCAAATATCGGCCGATATATCGGTCGACCTCTACTTTCAACAATGGCTTTCTTCTTGCCACTCTTCTATAAAGGCCAGATTTGTGGAGTGCATGACTAAAGGCCCGTACAAACGATCAGAAACTCTGACGTTAAATTTTGTCCGATGAACGATCTGCTGATTTTATGATCGTTAGTATGCTGCTTTTGACAGCCGATTACGAATTTTCGTCAGACAAAAACTGGATGTGCAGGCTCCAAAATTTTTGTCTGATGTGACCACAACGTCCGATTTTCTTTTGTATGGTTTTTGGCCAAAAAAGAAAAGCAAGACTACGCATGCTCAGAAATTAAAGAACACATACAAAACAATTCAACACATTACATCACTTCAGACGTTGAATTCTGTCGTACGTAAATTTTCTGATGGCGAGTAACCTCTTCACTTTCGATTTGAGACTCGCATGCAACAAAAAACTGTCGAAAATTCGTCCAATAATCTGTTTGTGTGTGCAAGGCTTTAAAGTAGTCCTGTGGACAGATTGTCCCACCTGAGCTGTTGATCTCTGCAGCTCCTCCAGAGTTACCATGGGCCTCTTGGCTACTTCTCCGATTAATGTTTTCCTTGCCCGGCCTGTTGGTTTAGGTGGATGGCCATGTCTTGGTAGGTTTGCAGTTGTGCCATACTCTTTACATTTCCGGATGATGGATTGAACAGTGCTCCATGAGATGTTCAAAGCTTGGGATATTTTTTTTATATAACCTAACCCTGCTTTAAAACTTTCCCACTACTTTATTCCTGACCTGTCTAATGTGTTCCTTGGCCTTCATGATGCTGTTTGTTCACTAAGGTTTTCTAACATACCTCTGAGGGCTTCACAGAACAGCTGTATTTATACTGAGATTAAATTACACACAGGTGGATTCTATTTACTAATTAGGTGATTTCTGAAGGCAATCGGTTCCACTAGATTTTAGTTAGGGGTATCAGAGTAAAGGGGGCTGAATACAAATGCACGCCACACTTTTCACATATTTATTTGTAACAAATTTTGAAAAGCATTTATACATTTTCCTTCCACTTCATATTTATGTGCCACTTTCTGTTGGTCTATCATATAAAATCCATTTACGTTTTTGGTTGTAGCATGAGAAAATTTCAAGGGGTATGAATACTTTTTCAAGGCACCGTATATGAGTTTCACTTTTTTTTGCGGTGTGATACATGTGCTCTATATAATACTTTATAAAGTACAATACATATTTTCTCTAGTTTTGGTTGAAGTAGTGAATGCTTAAAGCGTTAGTAAACCCAAAACTAAAAATGTTATATATTGCAGCTTACCAATCATTAGATGTGATGGCTGTTTTAGTTTTCTTTTTCTAAACTTTTTTACCTGGTGATCTAGCCAGTAACACACTTCCTGTATTAGAGTGCCCCTATTCTGGATGAAGGAGCACAGGGGGGGCACCTTTGGACAGCAGCATTGCCAGTCTGAGGGAGGAGAGTGTTAGATGTACTAGCAAATTTAGATACACTAACAAATTGAAGCCAAACTCCAGCTAATACTTTATAATCAGCAACCATTCCTTTCTTTTTAGGATAAAGGTTTTACATAAATAAAAGCTGGTCATTGTAAGCATCCCTGTCCATGGTGAATGGTTTGTCTCATCACCCTAACTGCTACATTTGCAGGATCACTGGGTGAAAATAAAAGAAAACAATTGCAGCCATCACATTTTAGAATTGGTAAGCTGCAATATAATAAATGTTTGCCCTCGGGTTTAATACCACTTGAGGTTTGGGCAAAGTGAAAAAAATAATAAACAGATTGTCAGGTGGTTCACACTGGAGAGGTTTCTCCTCACTTCCTGCGCTTGTGACACCACAAGAAATAGGAAGCTGGTGTCACTGGGAAAGGAAGTCACAGCCAAAAAAAAAAAAAAAATCAGCAGATGTAACCCTCCCCTGCTCTGCTAAGCGTGTGTTTTTGTCTGTGATATCCTATCCTGGCAGCACAGGGAAGCCTCCCTCTAGTCCCTTATAGGTTCACTTTTAGCAATCTGCATTTGTGTGGGATCTTTTCTTAGCTGATGGTCCTGAAAATTTACAAAAGTGACCATGTGTTCATGAACTGATCATGGACTGCATGTACAGAGGGAGGATGGGTGTGACATTTGACTAAATATATTTGATCTAAAAGTGCTCTCAATCTCAGCAAATTGGAGGCAAAAGCTCGAGATCCCAATGTATTGAGAATTACAAGCCCCAGCATGCCTTCTTCTCAAGCTGCATGTTGCCCCCATCCTATAGATCACCTGTATCTATGTAAAAGATAGATATTATACCATTTCATCCACAACCTTGTCTTACCTCTCCAGGGTCAATCTCTTCTACACACGTGATCAGCAACAGGGGGACCGCTGAATCTGTAACACTTGCTGCCTCACTTCCGGCAGGACCAGGTCACTTCCGGCAGGACCAGGTCACTTCCTGGATCCTTACCTGCCCCACTTCCTGAACCTCCTTCTTCCGCTACTGACCTTCTTACCCTGTAAATTGGTTATTACAGGAGTAACATAATAAAATAATTTTAGCAAGTTATGTATTGTCTGTGTTGCAATGTTCTTTCCGGTCGAGAAAAACGATATTGATCATGATGAAGAGTCCGTCCGCTAGATGGCGCAAGTAGCAAGTCGCTGTTGTTACTTATGAAAGCCAAGCTGACGTTCTGGTCGGCTGCCATCTGAAGAATAGGCACTAGATGGCGCTGTGAGATTAATGCTGAGAATGCAAACCTATCATTATTATTATATGGAAGAATACATATCGGCCTAAACTGAGGAAAAACATTTTTTTTATATATATATCTTTTTTGGGGAAATTTATTATAGCAAAAAGTATTGCTTTTTTTTTCAAAATTGTCGCTGTTTTTTTATTTATAGCGCAAAAAAAAATAATCGCAGAGGTGATTAAATACCACCAAAGGAAAGCTCTATTTCTGGGAAAAAAAGGACGTCAATTTTGTTTGGGTGCAACGTCGCACGACCGCGCAATTGTCAGTTAAAGCGACGCAGTGCCGTATCGCAAAAAGTGCTCTGGTCAGGAAGGGGGTAAATTCTTCCGGGGCTGAAGTGGTTAAGTCAGTACTTCTTGTAGGTTTGTATTAAGCACTGAATCGCAGTGCGAAACGTCAGCTCATACTTGCTGTTTTTTTTGCTGTGGCATGTTGTTTGTGCTTTTGTTTTAAATAAAATAACCTTTTTTGGAGTGCGGCTGTCCAAGCGTTTTCCTCAGATTTTTTGCATTGTCATATGCATTGCCTGCACCCACGGCTCTGGATCTTGTGAATGAGTCACCAGTCACATCTGAGCGGTAACTCTCTCCTTCTGTTTGCCTTGGATTTTGTAACTCTCTCCTAGGGTAGACACCCTGTCGAAGATTACATCGCCCAATTTAAACGGTGGGCCACTCAGTCCGGGTAGAACCAGGTCACCCTAAAAAATCAGTTCCTGCTAGGCTTATCAGAAATCCTGAAGGATGAGTTAGCCCGCACTGTAATACCCTCTACATTGGATGCTCTTATACTCCTCAGTATATCCATTGATAGAAGAATGCGAGAACGGAGAGCTGAGAGACTCTCAGGAGTGTCCTATTCGGTTCCCTCCGGCCATACTGCAGAGTCCGTGGTACACATGAAAATTGGTGCAATTAGGGGACTGCTTACCCCAGCAGAGAGGTCTAGGCGAAGGTCCCTTCAGCTCTGTATGTATTGTGGTGTGCCACACCACATCGCCGAAGACTGCCCCATGCTCAGAAAGAAAAAGCCAGGTAAATCAGATTACCTCTGCAAGCTAGTAAACCCCCACTTACCAGACTCTAACTATTTCAAAAATCTTGTCTCTCTGCAGTGGGACCAAACCCGAATTACTCTCGAGGCTATGATTGACACAGGAGCGTGTGGGAACTTCATAGACTTGCATATTGTTAAAACCAATAATATTCTAGACTTATTGACGGAACTACCTTAACCTCAGGTCCCATCACTACACAATCACAACCTCTGCTTATGGTGACAGAATCTACACATATTGAATACATCTGCTTAGATGTGATACCGTCTTCCCATTTTCCCCTCATTCTAGGGCTTCCCTGGCTGCATACACACAAACCCATTCTACGTTGGGAAGACAGCAGTGTGCTCCTCACCTCTCAATACTGCCAGGAGACATGTTACAAAGAGACTTCTTTATCGCAGGTGGAGTCACAGTCCCCAGGGGAAGTCAACCAGGTACCTAGGGCATACCAAGATTTTGCTGATGTCTTGGTATGCCCTAGGTCAGCAAAAAGAATGCAGAGCTATTACCCCCACATAGACCATATGATTGTCCAATTGAGTTACTCCCAGGCAGCAAAATTCCTTTTGGACATATATATGCATTATCACAGCCTGAATTGGCCCATCTAAGACCACTTTCACACTGAGGCGCTTTTCAGGTACTTTCACGCTAAAAAAAGCGCCTGAAAACTTATTTCCATTAAAATCAATGAATGCTTTCACACTGGGGCAGTGCGCTGAAAAAACGTCCCTCTCCATTGAAATGAATTAAAAGCGCTTCAAAAGCGCCTGAAAAGCGCTTCAAAAGCGCTCAGTGTTTTACTGGCAGTTTTTCAAGCGCCTCAGTGTGAAAGTGGCCTAAAGGAAGATATCTAGAAGAAAATTTAAAGAAAGGGTTCATAAGACCATCCACCTCACCCGCAGCAGCTGGCATGTTTTTCATCCGGAACAAGGATCAAAGCCTACGTCCCATCATCGATTATAGAGAATTGAACAAGGTCACTGTGAAAAACAGATACCCCCTTCCTCTCATCCCAGAATTATTGGAACGTTTGCAAACGGCGAAGTTGTTCACCAAACTTGATTTGAAGGGCGCGTATAATCTGGTCAGAATTCGGCAGGGGGATGAATGGAAGACGGCTTTCCGCACCCGTTACGGCCTTTATGAGTACCTGGTCATGCCCTTTGGCCTATGCAATGCACCTGCCACTTTCCAGTTCTTCATGAACAACATTTTCAGGGATCTCCTTGATGTTTGTTTAGTAGTATATCTAGACGACATTCTTATATACTCTGACAACTTCACAGACCATCACATGTCAGATGGGTTCTCTCTAGACTACGCACACATAACTTATATGTCAAATTAGAGTAGTGCATTTTCGAATCCAACACCGTCACATTCTTGGGATACATCATTTCCGAGAAAGGCATACAGATGGATCCTGGTAAGATTGATTGTATCCAAAAATGGTCCAAAACCCTTGAATATAAAGGCACTTCAAAGATTCCTAAGATTCGCAAATTTTTACCACAAATTCATAAAAAAGTTTTCCTTAGTTGTAAAACCATTAACCCAACTAACCAGTATCCACACCAACTATGCATGGAACGCACAAACTCAGGAGGCCTTCGATACCCTGAAATGTCGGTTCACTACTGCACCCATCCTACGCTTACCAGACCCTAACCTATAACACATCTTGGAGGTCGATGCCTTCCATCTGGCCCTAGGGGCTATCCTATCCCAAAAATCGTCCATTGATGGACCGCTTCACCCTGTGGTCTACCATTCCCGATCACTTACTCCCGCAGAGATCAATTACATAGTAGGAGAAAAGGAGTTACTAGCAGTGAAATCCGCCCTGGAGACTTGGAGACACCTACTCAAGGGTACCTCACTACCCTTTATAGTGTACTCCGACCATCAAAACCTTCAATACATGCAGCGTAACAAAACACTCTCTTCCAGATAGATACGCTGGGCTCTCTTCTTCAATAGGTTCCACTTTGTCATCACCTACCGACCTGGCTCCAAGAATTGAAAGGCTGATTCACTATCTCGCCTGGAAGAACATCAATGTACACCTGATAAAAAGAAAAAAATTGCGCTCAAGATTGAGAGGTGGCAATTGCTGGCTAGCACCAGATTGCCTCGGTAAAAGTCTTATGCAGCTACTCACCTGATAAACATAAACAGTTAAACATGGAAGAAAAATATATAGTAGCGCTAGACTCAAACTAGATTAAAACAGCAAAAAGTTACTGTGTCGTACTTGATTCACCACACATATAAAGTGCATGAATCCATTAATAGTAACACATAGACTGATAAGTGATTGTGAACAAACCTAAACCTGATGGTCAAATTAAGTGAAATATGATACACATACGAGTATTATAAATGAACAAACATCTGTAAATAACTTCGAAATGTGACACACCAAGGCGTCAGTCCATGTGTGCAAAAACAGTGTTAAAGTCCAAATAGATGCTATAATAAAAACACCCGTGCAAAAATTAAATTAAATTCCAGATTCCAACGTGTTGTCTGAAGAGTGACAACCACCACCATAAAAAGGTCAGCAGCTTACCAGAGCTAGTTGGTCCCCTGTTACGGAGGACCTCAAACCGCATCTAAGTGAACCCAGTTGGATGATAATAGCTCCTATAGCCACCTCTTCATTCGGCGCTTCCACAGTAAAAAGCAATGTAGCCGCAGCAATGACATGCAAGAGAGGAAAAGGATACCTCGCTGGTGTAAAATCTTTGGGTTTATTTAAATAAAAAAATGGATAAAAACACTTACAACAATGTTGAAAAGGTACAGCCTTAAGCTTGCGGTGCCGGCCGGACACCGACGAGCAAACCCGTCCTAGGAGATCGAGCAGTAAGGGGATGACGTCACCATGCCGCTCGGTCCGCCCTACGCGTTTCGTGATAGAGACGAAGTGACCTATCACGAAACGCGTAGGGCGGACCGAGCGGTGTAGTGACGTAATTTTTGCACGGGTGTTTTTATTATAGCATCTATTTGGACTTTAACACTGTTTTTGCACACATGGACTGACGCCTTGGTGTGTCACATTTCAAAGTTATTTACAGATGTTTGTTCATTTATAATACTCGTATGTGTATCATATTTCACTTAATTTGACCATCAGGTTTAGGTTTGTTCACAATCACTTATCAGTCTATGTGTTACTATTAATGGATTCATGCACTTTATATGTGTGGTGAATCAAGTACGACACATTAACTTTTTGCTGTTTTAATCTAGTTTGAGTCTAGCGCTACTATATATTTTTCATCAATGTACACCTGCAGAAATTCCCAAATCATCCCACAGCACAAAATCTTATGCACCATTTTGACCCTCAAAGAGGAATTGCAGCAGGCCCTAACCTCAGAAAGACACCCACTGAAGTTAGAGGCAGATGTAGAACGGTTCCTCTACAAAAATATCCGGCTGTACATCCCGACTCCTCTACACCATCGAATTCTTTGACTGACTCACACCGTTCCCCTAGCTGGGCACCCCGGCATCACCAGGACCCTGGATCTCCTTCGTCGCCACTTCTGGTGGCCGAAGATGGAGGAGTCAGTAAGAGAGTACGTGTCCTCCTGCGAGACTTGTGCCCGCTCTAAATACGAATCCCGACCCCCTTTCGGTCTCCTCACAAGTCTCCCTATACCCGAAAAACCATGGCAGGCCATTTCACTTGACTTTACACGATCCTAGTCGCAGTCGACTACCTTACCAAAATGGCTCACTTCATGTCCCTCACAAAACTACCAAACTCCAAAGAGACGGCCGAGATCTTGACACAGCAGGTTTTCAAACTCCACGGAATCCCTTCCAGAATTGTGTCGGATCGACGTTCACAGTTCATCTCCAGATTCTGGAAAGCTCTCTGTCTAAAACTCCAGATTGACCATTGATTATCAACTGCCTACCATCCTCAAACAAATTGGGCAAACCGAACGGGTAAACCGTTGTCTAGAACAATATATCAGTTGTTACTGCACTCATCTACAAAACAATTGGCATGAGTTACTCCCCCTAGCGGAGTTTGCATACAACAACAATACCAGTACTACCACAGGTTGTTCACCTTTTTATGCTAATTACGGGTTCCATCCCTCAGCAGATACCTACCAACAACCCTGCGGCTGAAGATTTTGTCAACACCTTGAAGAACCTCATTCCTCACCTATGGGACAACATCACTAGAGCCCAGAACAGACAGAAGGCCTACTATGATCTTCACAGGAGAACTCCGCTCGCCTACAAGACCGGAGATTTAGTATGGCTATCCACAAAACACCTTAACCTGCAAACGCCATCACGCATATTTTGTGGATTATTCATTGGACCTTTTCCCATCCACTCAGTGACCAACCCGGCAGAAGTGAGGCTGAACCTACCGTCGACCCTATGTATTCATCCGACTTTCCACTTCTCCCTGATAAAACCCTACCATCCCAACACCTTCCTCGGGTTCGTTCCACTCCCCCTACCGCCGGTTGAGGTTAACAGTCAGGAGGAATACGAAGTCGCACAGATCCTGGACTCCCGTCTACATAGAAACCGCTTACAGTATTTGATCCATTGGCAGAACTACGGTCCACAGGATGACTCCTGGGATCCCGCCTCCGAGGTTCATGCCCCACGGCTTTTCCGCCTCTTCCATTCTTACAATCCTGACAGGCCTGCTCCCATGGCCCCCAGGAGGGGTCCCTAAGGGGGGGGGTCCTGTAATGTTCTTATCCTGTAATGTTCTTATCTCTCCACTGGGGCTCCGACATCTCCACCAACTCCGTGTAAAGTTCTTATCCTGTAATGTTCTTATCTCTCCACTGGGGGCTCCGACATCTCCACCAACTCCGTCGCAGATAGATGACATCACAACGACATCACCCGGCTCCTCCTCTTATCCCTACTTAAACAGCCGCCGCCATTTGCTTGACGTTCGTGCTAGGAACCTGACGCCAGGCAAAGACCTCCATCAGAAGATTGCCGTCTTCACTCACTATTGGGCTGGTCAGAGCCCCGACTCCCATCTCCACATTGGGCAGGACAGAGCCCCGACTGCCATCTCTCTTTTTGGGCCGGACAGAGCCCCTCTGCCTCCTCGCTTTTGGGCTGGACAGAGCCCCTCCAACTTTCAACTTTTGGGCCGGTCAGAGCCCCTTCCCCACTGTTAGTCAGAGGCTCTCCACTGACCTACCCTCAGTCATCCTACTCTGCTGGCAGAACTCCCTACTTGTACCACTACAATAGGAGACCAGTATATCTCTCCAGAAACCACTGGGTGACACCAACACCAGAAGTCCACTCACAGCAAGTATCCTTCCGTTTACTATAAACTGTATTCCTGTGCACTGCTACTACACTCAAGTTACCTCTGGTGCTCCCCCTTATGGCTGTGTATTACCACACTAAATAAAACCACTTGTATTTCTAATTTATCTGAGTCTTCCTTCCTGATGTCTGTCAAATTGAAGTTAACTGTTTAGTATATCATATTCATAGACTTCCGAAGCTGTGATCCACGCCAACCATTATAGTTACACTGCCTGAAGCATTACATCGGGTCACTGGCGGCACGCGCCCCAGAGCAAGAAATCACGTACAGGTACGTGATTTTGTGCAGGAGGATCGCCCTGCCACAGTATATCTCTGCATGGGGCGGTCCTTAAAGTGGATGCAAACCCACTTTTTTTTTTGCTGTCACAATGTAGTGTATAAGATTTCCTATCATTTGTGCCAGGTCTTGCCACAAAGAGTTAATCCAGCTCTGAGCAATCCTCTTTTATTGTTCAGTAAGATAAAACGGACAAACAGAGTTACCTTTGTCTGTTCCGCCCCCTTGCTTTGAGTGACAGGTTATTTACATATCTTGTGCACTAGCTTTAGACAGGCATTATTTTTTAATTCCCACCCCCACTCCTTTTCTGAAGTCATGTGGTTACTTTTCCGGATTTTGACTGGATGTTAGTGATCATAGCAGAAGGAATACACAGGAGAAAATGCATGTTGACAAGAGGAGTGTAGAGGTGGGCGGGGGTCTACTGACATCACGACTCCACCCACCGAGCTCCAGACAACAGATCCACCCACAGAATCTGCAGTTTTTCAGGTCTTATAACAGACAGAGGAGAGACATTTGACAGATAAGGATACATGCAGGGGGCATCTATATCCTTATAGATCAGCACTATGGCAGTAGTTTAGAAAAGATTAGAGTGGGTTTACATCCATTTTAACAAGTTAAAGACCACTTTTGTTGAGCAAAAAAAAAAAAAAACATTGCCCTCTAGGTGATTAATGTACAGGCAATAACAGGGATTTTAAGAAACTTTGTTGCAGATTCCTACATTTTCTGCTCTAAGGCAAAAGCTGTTTGTTTTCCTATGTTTGTTTGATACCTGACTACTTCTAACTAAATACAGCTAAACTCTGAAATTTAGACATCTGTGTCAATGTAGACTGACTTTGAATGGGAGTGACTTTATCATTACTAGCTGTTTTCTAATGGGGAAAGTTGCAAGGTCTGCATACTTTTTATAAGTGATTAACTCTTTAGGAGCAACTCACCAAAAATGATACCTAAAATCTGACTTGAGCCAATCACGTGTAGCGGGTATACACTTTTCTGTGTGTTAAAACTGGCAGAGACACCAGTGATGTGCAGTTCCCTGCAGCCCCATGGGTGGCGCTGTCGCCTTGGGCTGGGGTTGAACCATTGCTGTCTGCTGTGCTCCCTTTTTGTCCTCCCTCGGCAGCGGTATGGTGGGGCGGGGAACCCGCCGTGCTTGCTGGGAGAGGGTATAAAGGGGCCGGCCATCTTTGTCACGGGGTTGAGTCCCGGGCACCTTCAGCCTGTGGGCGGTGGTTCGTGTCGGTCCCCTAGGCGGCCTAGGCCTAGAGGACGTTCGGAGGTCGTGTTCCATCCCAGGCACCTTTAGCCTGGGGTGAGGTACTCAGATGGAGGTCTGGAGCTCAGTGCGCACCACTGAGTTCCGCAAGGGAAGGAGATCCTAGGGAACCCCGGGATTGGGTACCCGAATCCGGAAGGCGTAATGGACCGGTGGGAGATACTCACTTGAAGACCTGGTGCAGCATATTGCCAGTGACAGGTGGGCCTCCCATCGGAGACCGCCTGGAAGGAAATCCCCCCTCGCTCGGAGACCGCATCCCACTTTCAGGAAGGAAAGTGGAGAGTTCATTGTGTCTGGGCCTACTCGCATCCACACCTCCTTGTCTGTTCTGTTCTCTAAGCGAGTCCAACTGATTGTGTTCACTTTTGCATTGAGAAGAATAAAGGAGTGTTGGACTTTAATGGTGTGGGGCTCATTTTCTGACAGACATTGTTCAAGGTAACTCTCTTTGGAGGCTCCAGGTGCACAGCACTGACCAGAAGGTAACATAAGAACTTTGCTTACACCACACAAACATCTGAGGTGAAGGCTTGGCGTGGTGACCCCGCACTCTCTCCTCTAAGGTACCCCTAGACAAGAGACAGACAAGCTGATAAAGAGAGGAGAGAGAGGAGGGCGCTACACACACAAGCAGGAAATTACATTTCTTGGGAAATTCTGCACACCGTCATGTTGCCATATTGCTTTGCATTTTACAGAAAATTACAGTGCTGTAGATAGAAAAGGAAAAGTAATTTTTAATAACATTCAATTACAATACAGATTGCATATGCTATTTTTTTTGTTATTGCTATTTATTCTTCCCACAAATGTGGAGTTACCCTTTAAATCTATTGATAGAGTTTGGAAGGCTTAGAACCCCTGTTAGGTTTAGGGATGCACCAAAATTTCGGCCGCTGAAAAAACATATCGGCCGAAAATGGCCTTTTCGGCAATTTGCAGAAATGGAATTCTTGCTGATTAATGGCGTTGAAAAAAGGGGCGGGGCCATCTCGCCGGGTGCCTCACATATTTCATCCTGGCGCGCCCCTCAGAGTCTCCCCTCCTCTTCTTCTCACTCCTGACATACACAGCCTCCCCAGTACATGGTAATGCATGTTACGCTGTGTGTCAGAGATCTGAATCGCCGTGCAGCCGATGTCCCCGCCTCCTATGACATACGGCACAATGATTCCTAGCATTGGATCAGAGTGCCGTATATCACAAGAGGCGGGACATCGTTACATCGTCTGCACGGCGATTAAGATCTCTGACACACAGCGTGACATGCATTACCAGGCACTGGGGTGGCTGTGTGTGTGTATGACAGGAGTGAGAAGAAGAGGAGGAGTAGAGGAGGCTCTGAGGGGCGCGCCAGGATGAAACTCCAGCTCAGCCTCTGACACACAGCGTGACATCGCATTACCAGGCACTGGCAGGCTGCACCTCATGGGCACAGGCGGGCTGCTGCATATGATAGGCACGGGCATTGGTGAGGCTGCATGGCATGGGCACTGGCGGGCTGCTACATATGGACGCAGGCACTGGTGAGGCTGCATGACAGGCACAGACAGGCTGCTGCATCTGATGGGCACAGACACCGGTGAGGCTGCATGAAAGGCACAGGCAGGCTGCTACAACTGACTGTTAGGCTGCATCTGACAGGCACTGGTGAAGCTGAATTTTATGGACACTGGTGAGGCTGCATTGATCTCCTGTACCACGTCAGCAGTCTCTGACCATCTCCTGTACCACGTCAGCAGTCTCTGACCATCTCCTGTACCATGTCCCCAGTCTCTGACCATCTCCTATACCATGTCCCCAGTCTCTGACCATCTCCTGCAATGTGTCCCCAGTCTCTGACCATCTCCTGTACCATGTCCCCAGTCTCCGACCATCTCCTGTACCATGTCCCCAATCTCTGACCATCTCCTGTACCATGTCCCCAGTCTCTGACCATCTCCTGTACCATGTCCCCAGTCTCTGACCATCTCCTGTAATGTGTCTGCAGTCTCTGACAATCTCCTGCACCATGTCCCCAGTCTCTGACTATCTCCTGTACCATGTCCCCAGTCTCTGACCATCTCCTGTACCATGTCCCCAGTCTCTGACCATCTCCTGTATAAATTTTTTTTTTTAAAACAGTCACTTTCGGTACCAGTTCTGTTTCGGTATCGGTTTCGGTTTTCGGGATCTTGTTTTTTTCATTTTTGGTATCGGTTTCGGCACCAAAAAACCCATTCGGTGCATCCCTAGTTAGGTTGTTATCGCTGTTTGTGTTCCAGCTAGAGAGATTCAACCCCTCTCACTGGGACAAACAATTACCGTATATACTCGAGTATAAGCCAAGTTTTTCAGCACATTTTTTTGTGCTGAAAATGCCCCCCTCGGCTTTAACTCGAGTCACCTTCTCCCAGACTTTGGGGACCCGGTACCGGCCGGCCGTAGGTCTCCTGGACCCCAAATTTGGCACACATGTAGCCCCACTCTTCCTCTACAAGTGTGCAAAGTTTGTTGTCCGGGGGACCTACGGCCAGGGGGGGGGGGACCTACGGCCGGGGAGCACCGTTTTTTCAAAGCCGGACACCCCTTCCATAGACTCCCATGTTAAACGTCAGTCTAGTCATGGGCACAGTGAGGCATGGGCACAGTGAGGCATGGGCACAGTGAGGCATGGGTACAGTGAGGCATGTACATGGACACAGTGAGGCAAAGTGAGGCATGCAGATGGACACCCTAGGCTTATACTCGAGTCAATACGTTTTCCCAGTTTTTTGTGGTAAAATAAGGTGCCTCGGCTTATACTCGAGAATATACGATATGTTGAGAAATAAAAAAAAAAATGTATAGGATAAGTGGGGAAATCTTACAATAGGGACATGTTCCAGGTTTACCCTCTTGCTTGGAGACATTTCATCTCACTTTGTGTTGTGTTACCAGGACAGGACCATAAGGAGACAGCAAGCATATCATTCGGGGTTTAAAGTGACACTAAACACACACTGACTAATTTACAGTATCTCGCAAAAGTTAGTACACCCCTCACATTTTTGTAAATACAGTATCTAAAGTGTATGCATAGTCACTTTGGATAAAATAGGGAAGGGAATAAGTTGCAGGCGTTTTTTTTTTTTTTTTTGCGGTTTCAATGTTTAGATCTCCCTTCACTTCCTTCCCTGGAGATGCAGCAAGAGGAGGCATTACTATGTTGTCAGTGGAACAAGTTTTCCTTGCTGCACCTTTTTATCCTTTGCATCTGTTTTGGTAAAAACTGTAAAATTAGATTTTCTGCCACTTTAAGGCCTCATGCCCACGGACGTTTTTACAGCTGCGTTTTTTACAGCTTAAAAACGCCTGTCCATGTTATTGTATAATTATTTTTATTTTTTTTCGAAAGAAAAAAAAAAACGTCGGAGCTTAAAAACGCAATTGCGGCGTTTTTGCGCGTTTTTTGACGCTTCGCGTTTTTTTATGCCTAACGCCGACGCTGAGGAACGCACTGGTCCTGGGTTTTTTTTTACAGCTTAAAAACGTCTATGCTATTTGCAGCTCAAAAAGGTCTAGGTGGACATGAAGCTATAGACTAACATGGACAGGCGTTTTTAAGCTGTAAAAAACGCTCAAAAACGCGGCTGTAAAAACGTCCGTGGGCATGAGGCCTTACTCTCTGTGTCCTGCTGACCATTGTCAATCTCCCAGTGGAGACACAGAGCAATACAAACCCATTAGAGAGATTCACCCTCTTTGTCCTGTTTACGGTTATCCTCAAAAGTAAAAGTAAACGAAAATTCTTTCATTTTGGGGTGACGTCAGAACAGTAGAGAGAAGTCTTTTAATGGGGACACTAACTGGGGTATGTAAACTTTTAATCAGGGTCATTTGGGTAGTTTCTGTTGTCATTATGATTTAAAAAGAGTAAACACGGTTGATTGATAATAAATGGCTTCAGCGAAACACTAACCATGAGTGTGTAGCACACGGACCTTGGCCCTTGGCTCCTTAGCAGGAAAAAGCACACCGTGCTATGTGCCCGTACCCTCTTGTGTGAAGAGGTTGAGCGGTGTAATGTACCTGGGTCTCTGTGATCAGGTTCCCCAGAGAATGGCTCCCGTCTTCACTACAACAAAGACAAGTCTCTATTCCCCAATAACTTCAAAGTCCACACCGATTGCAACGTAGAGTTTATTTCTCTCTCATACACGATAATTAGATAGGAGAAGGTTGGAGGAAAAACAGGACAGCAATAGGTGTGGGAGTAAGTCCAGGCACAAACAAATTCTTACTCACTACCCATATCTGCAGGTAGACTCAGCTCATCCGGATAGACCTGGTGAACTTGGTTGCAATATTGAGCCTCTTTCAGGGAGATGACATCCCTCCAGAGAGTTACCGGGCCCCTTCCTTCACTGTGAGTTCCTCACCAGTCCTTCAGAACGGTCCTCCCCCGGCCTCCTCATCTAGATACGGGTCTCCTCGCAAGGCAGCACCCTGGGATTCCTCGATCCTCTGCGGGCCCCAGCCAAAGGTGCTGGGCCCAAGGCTTTCCATTGCAGCCCCAGGGCTAAAGGTGCCTGGGACTGATCCGCCAGTGTACCGAACCAGGAACTCCACCCCAGGGCTAAAGGTGCATGGGGTGGCCACGAACAGAATCACACGCTCCCGGGGTCGGACCCCCGGGAACTCACCCCTGACAGACAGGGTCTGCCCCTTTTATATCCCCTCCCGGGATGCACAGCAGGCTGACACGCCCACCATACTACCGCCGAAAGGGGACATCCAAGGCACAGCACTGTACCAGTGGTTCGATCCTGGCCTCCGATGGCAGCGCCACCAACAGGCCACGGGGAACTACACACCAGTATACCACCTGCAACTCAAAAATGGGTTTTACTGAACCCTATCAAATAGTGTGTTTGAGCACAACTACCACTCAAACATTCCCCTAAGTTTCAAAGCCCCGCTACAAGTGAAAGAAATGTTTTTGTGTTATTCATATTCTCTGAAAAATGGGCAAGAAATCATAAATTCTGCCAGGGTATGTAAACTTATGAGCACAACTGTATGTTATTATATATATTATTCATCAAGTGGATATATTATTTAGATGTGTATATATATATATATATATATATATATATATTGTGACAGCATGCAGGTAAAATCACCAGGTTGCATCCAGGATGGAAGGTATATATGTCCTAGATTCAGGCTTTATGCCGATTTATACCACTAGGGGGAGTTCTGGGAGTCTTGCAGGGGAAGAGTTAATGAGCCCAGCTGAAGTAAGTGGGCTTGTTAGGGCCTCTACAAGAACTCCCAGCATGCTAAGGGAGATGCTCCAACCTGGAACCAGATCTGTGTGGATAGTTTGGGGAGTGTGATCTCTGTGCGGTGAGCCAAAGCCTGTGTGGTTATTGCTAAGAACTTCTAAAAGCAGGGAGCTAGGGACTGGGACAGCACAAGAATGTACCTAGTTGTTAGTTCGGGACACCAACGTGTGTAGTGAGCGGTCAAGTTGACCAGGATTTATTTTCATGTTTCTTTTGTTTTTGCTGTATTTTTTTGTCTGTATTTAGTTCAAATAAAACCACACCCTTTTGTTTTCTCCTACTACTGTCTGCTGTGCCTGTTTTTGTGTGGTGAACCCATCCAGGGGGTCACACACACCCGCTGCTGAGCTAACCCCCTTATATATATATATATATATATACACACACACATACACATACATATATATACAGTATCTCACAAAAGTGAGTACACCCCTAACACTTTTTGTAAAATGTTTTATTATATCTTTTTTTATGTGACAACACTGGAGAAATGACACTTTGCTACAATGTAAAGTAGTGAGTGTACAGCTTGTATAACAGTCTAAATTTGCTGTCCCCTCAAAATAACTCAACACACAGCCATTATTTTCCAGCACTGCCTTAACCCTCTTGGGCATGGAGTTTACCAGATCTTCACAGGTTGCCACTGAAGTCCTCTTCCACACCTCCATGACGACATCACAGAGCTGGCGGATGTTAAAGACCTTGCGCTCCTCCACCTTCCATTTGAGGATGCCCCACAGATGCTCAATAGGGTTTAGGTCTGGAGACATGCTTGGCCAGCCCATCACCTTTACCCTCAGCTTCTTGGAAGCGTGTTTGGTGATCGTTATGTTGGAATACTGCCCTGCAGCCCAGTCTCCGAAGGGAGGGGATCATGCTCTGCTTCAGTATGTCACAGTACATGTTGGCATTCATGGTTCCCTCAATGAACTGTATCTCCCCAGTGCTGGCAGCACTCATGTAACCCCAGACCATGACACTCCCACCACCATGCTTGACTGTAGGCAAGACACACTTGTCTTTGTACTCCTCACCTGGTTGCTGCCACACACATTTGACACCATCTGAACCATATAAGTTTATCTTGGTCTCATCAGACCACATGACATGGTTCCAATAATCCATGTCCTTAGTCTGCTTGTCTTCAGCAAACTGTTTGCAGGCTTTCTTGTGCATCATCTTTAGAAGAGGCTTCCTTCTGGGATGACAGCCATACAGACCAATTTGATGCAGTGTACAGCATATGGTCTGAGCACTGACAGGCTGAGTCCCCACCCCTTCAACCTCTGAAGCAATGCTGGCAGCATTCATATGTCTATTTCCCAAAGACAACATCTGTATATCTCACTGAGCACATACACTCAACTTCTTTGGTCGACCATTTTGAAACCTGTTATGAGTGGAACGTGTCCTGTTAAAACGCTGTATGGTCTTGTTCACCGTGCTGCAGCTCTGTTTAAGGGTCTTGGCAATCTTCTTATAGCCTATGCCAGGGATAAGCAACCTTGGCACTCCAGCTGTGGTGAAACTACAAATCCCATCATGCCTCTGTGAGTCATGCCTGTGATTGTCGGGGTCTTGCAATGTCTCATGGGACTTGTAGTTTCAAAACAGCTGGAGGGCCGAGGTTGCCCCCCTGACCTAGGCCATCTTTATGTATAGCAACAATTCTTTTTTTCAGAGAGTTCTTTGCCATTAGGGATGAGCTCGGTGTTCAAGTCGAACATACGTTCGACTTGAACATCGGCTGTTCGATCGTTCGGCGAACATCGAACGATTTGGGCCATTCGCGCCAAATTCGAGTGATGCGAACGGCCCACAATACACTGCGCCATCGCAGTGCAATCCCGGCGCTGTGATTGGCCAAGCATGCACTTTGACCCTGCATGCTTGGCCAATCACAGCGCCGGCAGCTAGGAGAGCCATAATTGGCCACAGGCAGGTTGCCTGTCGCCAATTATAGCTCAGGGGGTTTAGCACATGCCCCACACTATAAAAGGCCGCCAGCGCGGCGGCCTTGTGTAGTGTGTTCCGGCGCAGGGAAAGAGAAGGATAGGCAGGGACAGTGTGATATTCTTTGTGCTATTCTTGTGTGCAGGGAGAGAGAAGGATAGGCAGGGAGAGTGTCAAGCCTCGTACACACGAACGAGTTTCTCTGCAAGAAACGACAAGAAAACTGCCGAGAGAGCTTTCTTGCCGAGAAATTTGTTCGTGTGTATGGTTTCTCGTCGAGAAAACCGACAAGTATCTCGACGAGAAATATAGAGAACCAGCTCTCTATTTTCTCGTCGAGATTCTCGTCAGCCTGTTTCTCGACGAGAAAATTGTGTGTGTGTGTGTGTACACTTACCTGTCCGCCGGGAAGCCCGCGCATGTTCGAAATGACTTTGACGCGTGCGCGGTAGCTTCCTAGGCATAGATAGGGTGTAGCAAGATGGCGGCGACGGCATCGAATGTGTCGATGACGTCCCCGCGTTCGCTCTATTCAAAGAACCGCGGGTTCTTTGAATCGAGTGTGTGAACACTCGGTCGGGACAAGTTTATTGTCCAAGAATCTCGTCAAGAAAAACGACGTGTTTTTTCTTGACGAGATTTTCGGCCGTGTGTACGAGGCATCAGTGTCATATTCTTTGCTAAACCTTGTGTGCAGGGAGAGAGAAGGATAGGCAGGGGACAGTGTCAGTGTCATATTCTTTGCTAAACCTTGTGTGCAGGGAGAGAGAAGGATAGGCAGGGAGAGTGTCAGTGTCATATACTTTGATAAACCTTGGGTGCAGGGAGAGAGAAGGATAGGCAGGGGACAGTGTCAGTGTCATTGTTGCTAAGCCTCCTGCACAGTATACACCTGAAGCTAGCCCGTATTACTGTGTTTTCCTGGTGTGTTACACCAACAGGCATTTGCAGCACTTACAGCAGGCGTAGTGTGATTCCTGCAAAATATACTCCTGAACCTAGCCCGTATTGCTGTGTTTTCCTGGTCTGTTACACCAACAGGCATTTGCAGCACTTACAGTGGGCATAGTGTGCTTCCTGCAAAATATACTCCTGAAGCTAGGCCTTATTGCTGGTTTTCCCATCTCCCTGCAGGCCATTAGAATGTCTGGAAGGCAAACAAGGAGAGGCAGACAGTCAGGAGCCAATAAAAGAGGACAAGCAGGCTCTGTGTCTAGAGACAACAGTGCTGGTCGTGGACGCGGTGCATCGCCATCAGCACGTGGCCATGGGACACGCTTGTCCTTCTTTTCGGCAGCTGGACGTGTTGAGCCGCATCATGCCGAAGACTTGGTAGAGTGGATGACCAAGCCCTCTTCATCCTCTCTCACCCAGGCTCAGGGTACTGGCAAAGCAGCTGCCAAAGCGTCCTCTTCCCTGGTATCAATATTATCATCAGTCACTCCTTCCCTAGACCCACCATGTCCTCCTGAGTAGTCCCCCGAACTGTTTGAGCACAGTGTTGGGTACATGCTCCAGGAGGATGCCCAGCGTTTCGAAGGGTCTGATGATGATACTCAGCTAGAGGAAGGCTGTAGCGTGAGAGCAGAGAGAGGGGATGCTCAAGAAGGACACCAATCTGGCAGTCATGTTCCAGCAGCTGCAGCATACTGCCAGATTGGCTCCAGTGATGAGGAGGGAGGGGATGATGAGGTCACTGACTCCACGTGGGTGCCTAATAGGAGAGAGGAGGAGAGAGGAGGAGGAGGAGGAGGAGGAGGAGGAGGCACATCTCCAACGAGGCAGGATGCCCTCGGGGGGCCAGCGGAAGGGCAGCACACCGACGGAATCACACCGCAGAGCTCCGCCTGTGCAGGGCGCTGCCTCTGCCCGTTATTCAAAAAGTTCTTTGGTGTGGGCCTTTTTTGAGTCGAGTGCATCAGATCGCACAGCTGCTGTTTGCAACATATGTCTCAAGCGTATATCGCGTAGCCAAAACATCACCCGCTTGGGCACCACATGCTTGACCAGACATATGTTGAGCTGCCATGCAGCTCGTTGGCAAGCCTACCTTAAAGACCCACACCAAAGAACAAAGCGGACCTCTCCTTGCACCGCATCAGCTGGGATCTCCAACCCCACTATACCTTCAGTCCTCTCTGAAACCTGCATTGAGAGGAATGAAGGTGTAGAATTAGGTGTGTCACAGCCAAGTACTTGCGGGCACTCTGCTAGCAGTACACCGACGTCCGATTCTAGCAGGCAAATTTCCCTGCCCCAGCTGCTGGACCGTCGAAAGAAGTTCACTCCCAGCCACCCACATGCCCAGCGGTTGAATGCTAGCTTGGCTAAATTGCTAGCGCTTCAACTGCTGCCTTTTCAGTTGGTAGACTCGGCCCCCTTCCGTGAGTTTGTGCAATGTGCGGTTCCTCAGTGGCAGGTTCCCAAACGCCACTTTTTCTCATGGAAGGCGATTCCGGCTCTCTACCGGCATGTGGAAGGCAATGTCTTGGCCTCACTGGACAGGGCGGTCAGCGGTAAGGTGCATATTACCGCTGACTCATGGTCCAGCAGGCATGGACAGGGACGTTACCTTTCTTTCACGGCCCATTGGGTCACTCTTTTGGCAGCTGGGAAGGATGCAGGACAAGGTGCAGTAGTGTTGGAGGTTGTTCCGCCGCCACGCCTCCAAAATGCTACTACTGGTTGTGACACACCTCTCTCCTCCACCCCCTTCTTCTTCCTCCATGGCCTCTTCCTGTGCTTTGTCCTCAGAACCAGCGGTGCTCCGTAGGCGTTCAAGGGGCTACGCAAGTACGCAGGCAAAAAGATGCCATGCCGTGCTTGCGCTGGTGTGTTTGGGGGACATGAGCCACACTGGGGCAGAGGTTCTGTCTGCTCTGCAGGGACAGGCCGAGAGGTGGTTGACGCCACGCCAGCTTAAGCCAGGAATGGTGGTTTGTGACAATGGCACCAACCTCCTCTCCGCCCTCCGACAGGGACAACTGACCCATGTGCCCTGTGTGGCTCACGTCCTTAACCTGGTGGTGCAGCGGTTCTTGGGCAGGTACCCGGGCTTACAGGATGTCCTGAGGCAGGCCAGTAAAGTCTGTGTGCATTTCCGCAGATCTTATAATGCCAGCGCTCGCCTGGCTGAGCTGCAAAAGGAGTTGAACCCGCCCAAGAACCGCCTTATATGTGACATGCCCACCAGGTGGAACTCAATGTTGGCCATGCTGCAGCGGCTGCACACGCAGCAGAGGGCCATCAATGAGTACCTGTGAGACTACGGCACCAGGACAGGGTCAGGGGAGCTCTGGTTTTTTTCACCACGCCAGTGGGGCATGATCAGGGATGCATGCACTGTCCTGGCACCATTTGAGGAGGCCACGAGGATGGTGAGCAGTGACAGTGCATGCATCAGTGACACTGTACCTCTTGTCCACCTGTTGGAACATACGCTGCGTGGAATAATGGACAGGGCACTTGAGGCAGAACAGAGGCAGGAAGAGGAGGACTTCCTTGCCTCTCAATGCCCCCTTTACCCAGACAGTGTTCCTTCTGTCCCACCCATCGCACAGGAGGAGGAGGAGGATTGTGTCAGCATGGAGGTGGAGCCTGGCACTCAGCATCATCAGCAGCAGTCTTTTAGGGATGATTTACAGTCCCAAGAAACCCGTGGACTTGTACGTGGCTGGGAGGAGGTGGCTGCGGATCATGTCGTCCTTAGTGACCCAGAGGACTACAGACCGAATGCCTCAGCTAACCTACGCTGCATGGCCTCCCTGATCCTGCAAAGTCTGCGGAAGGATCCTCGTATTCTTCGGATCAAGGAGAGGGACCATTACTGGCTGGCCACTCTCCTTGATCCACGGTACAAGGGTAAGGTTGCGGACCTTATCTTACCGTCGCAGAGGGAGCAGAGGATGAGACAACTCCGGGAGGCTTTGCAGAAAGGTCTATGCAACGCGTTCCCAGAGACAGGGAGGTTACAAACTCCTGGTCCTGGACAACGAGTTGCTGAGGCTTCGGGCAGTCAAAGAAGGAGCAATGGGGAAGGTGGCCGTCTGACCGATGCGTTCAGACAATTCTTTAGTCTGCAGCCCCAAAGTATGATCGGTTCCAGCAACCATCGCCAGCGTCTGATATACATGGTGCAGGAATACCTAGGGGCAAGGTCAGACTTGGACACCTTCCCCACCGAAAATCCTCTGGCTTACTGGGTCTTGAGGATGGATCACTGGCCAGAGCTTGCACAGTATGCAATTGAGCTACTGGCCTGTCCTGCATCCAGCGTTCTTTCAGAACGCGCATTCAGTGCTGCTGGAGGATTTGTCACGGATCACAGGGTGCGCCTGTCCACCGACTCGGTTGATCTACTGACCTTCATAAAGATGAACCCGTCTTGGATCACCACCAGCTACCAAACACCTGAAGCTGATATAACAGACTAATTTATTTTAAAAATGTCACATCCCTTCAAGACTGATGCTGAGTGACTGTCCTGTTATGTTGACTGACTATCCTCCTCCTCCTCAATGATCCGATTGATGATGATAGCTTGGAAGAACATTTTTGTTTCTGGGTGCTGCCACTAGTGGCTAAGGCCCAATTTTTCAGCCCCTGTTTAACAGGGGCATGTAATTACAATTTTTTATGCAATACTTTGCAACAGGGCTCATTGCTGTGCTCCAAGTACAGTATCTGTGAGGGGTTGCAGTGTTGTGGCACCAGTGCCTAAGGCCCAATTTTTCTGCCCCTGCCCCATTCCTGCGCCCACCAAGAGTAACTGTGAGGCCTTACAGTGTTGTGTCAACACCACCACCACCACCAAAGGCCCAATTTTTCAGCCCCTGTTCAACAGGGGCATGCAATTACAATTCTTGATCTAATAATTCACAGCAGGGCCCATTCATGCGCCCACCAAGAGTAACTGTGAGGGCTCACAGTGTTGTGGCAACACCAACATGTAAGGGGCAAATTTCTGCAGAGTATATACGGCAGGCCCCTACTTTCAAACATCCAACTTACAAACGACTCCTCCTTGCAAACGGAAGGATACAACAGGAAGTGAGAGGAAATCTACCCCTAGGAAGGCAAATTCTCTCCTGTAAGAGTTAATATGGGAAAAAAAGTGTCTCCTCTCCACTGATGCTTTATCACCAATTCTTGTTTCAATAAAAACCCCAAATTTTCAAAAAACATTTGTCATTAGGACGGAAAGTGAGGTGAATTGTTCTGAACAGGTGCACACTGCACAGACAGCAAAACAAATGTTACAGGGGTGATAACCCTTCCCGATGTTTTCCAAAAAGCTTAAAAATAGATTTTTTGGCTGGAGCTACACTTAAACAATGTACCTGTTCAAAATACAAACAGATTCTACATAAGAACAAACCTACAGTCCCTGTCTTGTATGCACCGCCTGTATACGGCTGTTCAGAGTATATAGGGCCTTTTTTAGTTTGTGTGCAGGGTTCCCCTTAATATCCATACAAGACCCAAAGGGGCTGTTAATGGGCTTGGGTGGGGGTGATGGGGTAGCTATGCCATTTTTCTTAAAGATTTTCATCCATATTACCGGGACCAGATATTACATTAAAGCCGCAAGCAGTTTTAAATGGCTTTTTTTCCTTTAGAAATGTAATTTTGTGCAGGGACAGTTCTAAACACGGGAAACACGTGGCGCTTCACAGGCATACTTTAGACACCCCCCAGATACGATATTTAAAGGAATATTTGACTTTTTTTTTTCACTTTATGCATCATTAAAATGACTGCTCCCGAAAAACGGCCGTTTTTAAAACTTCTTTTTGCATTGATACATGTCCCCTGGTGCAGAACCCGGGTTCCCAAAACCTTTTTAGGACAATAACATGCATAATAGTCGTTATAATTAGCACTTTAGATTTCTAACGTTCGCATCCATTGTATTTAATAGGGTTCTAACGTTCGTGCGAACTTTCGGTCCGTTCGCGGGTTCTGGTGCCAACCGAACCCGGGGGTGTTCGGCTCATCCCTAATTGCTTTCAACAAACTGTCTACTTGTTTCAAGGATAGTTTGTATCTTGAAGGTGCATCTCCTGCTTCTTCTTCCTCTTCCTCATCTTCCCTGGAGTGAGAGGGGGAATGCTCCCCTTGGGTAGGAGGGCCAGCTTCAGCCTCTACCCCTGGGATTAATTGTGAGCCCTGAGAGGATCCTGAGGTAGTTGGCTGACTCAGGGATGGTGTTGCAAGAGAAGAGCAAAAAGATTGGATGGTGGCATCTAGCTCTTTCTTGACCGATGCGATTAAATCGCTGCATGCAGAAGAAGCTTCTTCCTTCACGAAGGAATCAACTCAAATTTGGCATAAAGCTTTCTTCCAGCCCTCTGGTAACTTTGCTTTACATGAGGGACATCTCTTTTTGATAGGAGGGTCAGAGCTCTTAGCCTGCCACACAAAAAAGACAGAGAAAAAACACCAGCATCCCTTTTTAGCGAGTCAAACTTGCCTCCTAACAAGCTCACCCAGGTGCACAGTTAGTATAACAGCCAACACCCTGTGCCCAGACAGGCCCCAGCCATCAGGGGGAAAAACCATAGAGAGGCACCTACAGTATACAGGGTAGATCCCACATACCCCCTTACCTGGGCCTTGCTGGTGCCTGTGCCTGTCCCACTCACTGCTGTCACAGTCTCCATCGTGGAGCAGCGCTCGTTCTGTGGCTTCTAAGCGACGGTTCCCGGAGTCCAGAGACGCCGCTGCGCCGGACCGGAAGCGCAATTATAGGCACCAGGACCTCTCCTCCCCTCTCCCCCTGCGTGAATTCCGCCGGAAATGACGCTGCGCCTGATCCCAGTGCCGCCCCTTACAGGATACCTCACTTCCTGCTAGCCGAGTCTCTACTCAGCCACCAAAAAGATGGCGGCGGCCTGTAAAGCCGACATCCGGTTAAAAAAACCTGCGAACGGCTGCCGCCGCCTAAGGAGCAGCTCCAGGAACAGTCCTACTCCTCTGAGCTGAAGAGGGAGAAGGAGCCCACTTACCTACTACCCTGTGGCGCGGTGTGGGAGGATTGGACTCTCTGGAAAAAGAAGGTATGGTGGGGTATGCAGCCTGGCCTCTCAGGACAGCACCTTAAGAGACCTGCTCCTACTAGGTGTTCCCTTGCCGGAGGAAACACAAAAACTGACAAGATGTGGGGAGTCGCCTCCTTTTAAAATGGTGGAGATTGTGTTTCCTGTTTCCTAGTGGGTGGAGCCACTCTCTCATGTGCTGTCCTGAAAGACGATAAGGGAAAGTCCATTTAACAGCCACTGTGCTTAGCAACCGTTGGTGAAACCTCAACGGTTTAGTTTTCTTTGAGGATTGTGCCTTGACCTACTCCCCACCAATACTGAACTGTTCTATGGGTCTCAAACTGTCTGCTCACAAAGGACTATTTGTTTGCCGTTATGGAATAAATAAGTGTTGGACCTTTTCAGTGTGTGGTACTCCAATTACTGGGAGCAAAGGGGGGGGGGGGGTTATCAGCAGAACAGACCTGGCTCTGAACGTATACACAGCTCGGGTGTAATCTAATTCTGCCCTTCACCTCTACATGCTGTAATCTAGAAATCTAGAGGACATGGGCCGTGGCGCACCTCGCTCTCCCCTTCAAGGTACCCCTAGACCGAAGCAAACGTAACCGTTAAAGAAGAGAGAGAGAGGGTGAGGCTGCTACATATATATAGGCCGCTACACACATATATATATATCCTCTACACACTAACTGCAGCTAACTGACTCGCCTGCCTACTCTAGCTAAATCAAATGACACAGTCTCTTTTGTTTTAACCAACGCCGCAACACACTACACAAGGCCGCCAAGCCAGCGGCCTTATATAGTGTGGGGCGTGTACCTATTCTGAGCCATAATTGGCCAAAGCCACCCTGGCTTTGGCCAATTACAGCTCTCTGTACTTACGGCGCTGTGATTGGACAAGCATGCGGGTCATAGTGCATGCTTGGCCAATCATCAGCCTGCAATGCACTGCGATGTCGCAGTGAATTATAGGCCGTGACGCGCCACTCGAATTTGGCGCGAACGGCCCATAATGTTTGAAATTCGGCAAACGTATGAACAGACAGACAATGTTAGAGTCGAACATGGGTTTGACTCAAAGCTCATCCCTATTCACACCCATGCGATCAGATTACTGCACCATTTCATAGTTCGCACTGCAATCTGTGAAATGATCTGGGGGTGTCATTAACTTTACATTGACACCCGCTGTTGTGCGCAGATGTCAATGCAGGTGTGATGTGGTTCCCGCATCATACACACACTATAAATTCCTAACCTGATCATTTTTGGGGGTGTGTAATGGTAGGAAAGATGTGCTCTGACTGTACGGGCTGCTTGTGTGTGAAGGATGGAAGTCAAAACACTTCCTGCTTCCTCCAGAATACTAAGCCAGCTTTACGCTTTTCTGATTCTCCACCTCTGAGCTGGTAAATCAGAGAGTGAGAATTCTGTCACAGATCGCCAGTGAGGTGCCGAGATCATACACTGCCCGTTTTTGTGACAGTCAGTTACAGATACTCACTGTGCTGCGATGATCAGTGGAGAACATGTTCTCCGCTGATTACCTCAGTTTCATACACTGGTAATGACCTGAGATCAAGCAGCTAGACTCGGGATCGCCGCTGATCTCAGTTTCATAAATGAACACCTTAATTACAATATGACTTGTGTCACAATTGTATGTGGCATTTTTTTTTATTTGCTTTTATTTCTTTTACAAGTGTGGAGTTAGCCTTTAAATAAAATGGATTTTTTTTTTTTTTTTTAAACCAAAAACTGCTCATGGGCAGAGTTTAACCACTTAAGCCCCAGACCATTTTGTAGCTAAAGGACCAGAGGTGTTTTCAGAATTTTGCACTGCGCTGCTTTAACTGTAAATTGTGCAGACATGCAATGTTGAACCCAAACGAAATTTGCGTCCTTTTCTTCCCACAAATAGAGCTTTCTTTTAATGGTATTTGATTGCCTCTGCGATTTTTATTTTTTGCAATATAAAACGGAAAAAGACCGAACATTTTGGAAAAATATTTTCTACTTTTTGTTATAAGAAAAATCGAATAAACTCAATTTTAGTCATACATTTAGGCCAAACTGTATTCAGCCACATGTCTTTAGTAAAAAAAGAGTCAATAAACATATATTGGTTTGCGCAAAAGTTATAGCGTTTACAAACTAGGGTACATTTTCTGGAATTTACACAGCTTTAAATTTGACTGCTTATCTCATTTCTTGAGGTGCTAAAATGGCAGGGCAGTACAAAACCTCCCCAAATGACCCCATTTTGGAAAGTAGACACCCCAAGGAAATTGCTGAGAGGCATGTTGAACCCATTGAATATTTTTGAGAGCCTAGCCGCGTACGGGGCCCCGAAAACCAAGCACCGCCTTCAGGATTTCTAAGGGCGTAAATTTTTGATTTCACTCCTCACTACCTATCACAGTTTTGAAGCCCATAAAATGCCAAGATAGCACAAAACCCCCACAAATGACCCCATTTTGGAAAGTAGACACCTTAATCTATTTGCTGAGAGGCATGGTGAGTATTTAACAGCTCTCGTTTGTTTTTGAAAATGAAGACAGACATTTTTTTATTTTTTTCCTTTTTTCAAAATTTTTGTGACAAAAAGCGAGATCTGCAAAATACTCACAATACCTCTCAGCAAATAGCTTGGGGTGTCTACTTTCCAAAATGGGGTAATTTGGGGGGGGGGGTTGTGCCATCTGGGCATTCCATGGCCTCCAAAACTGATAAGCAGTGAGGAGTGAAATCAAAAATTTACACCCATAGAAATCCTGAAGGCGGTGCTTGGTTTTCGGGGTCCTGTACGCAGCTAGGCTCCCAAAATGTCTTACACATGTGGCATCCCCGTACTCAGGAGAAGCAACAGAATGTATTTTGGGGTGCAATTCCACATATAACCATGGCATGTTTGAGCAATAATAGGATTTTTTACTCACCGTAAAATCCTTTTCTCTGAGTCCATGGACCGACACAGCTTCTCTATTGACAAAGTGGGTATTATCCGTTAATTAGGAGTGACTAGGCAGAAAAACTTGTAAAAAGTGTTGCATCACACCTTCTACAGTACCGCCCAGGGGGCGGACCCTCTGGGTATACCCTCTCAGTCTGCACATCGCAGATCAGTTCGTCAAAAAGCAGTACAAACTTAAAAGGAGGGGTGGGTGCTGTGTCGGTCCATGGACTCAGAGAAAAGGATTTTACGGTGAGTAAAAAATCCTATTTACTCTTTCGTCCATGGACCGACACAGCTTCTCTATTGACAAAGTGGGACGTCCCAAAGCAGTGTCAGAGAAAAAACGAGGGGTGGTAACAGCATAAAAACAAACTTCACCCCAAAACACAAAACAGCACTCCTCCAACGGAGGAGTTGCAACTCTAAACAGCCGCCTGCAAAACCTTGCGGCCGAAAGAGGCATCCGAAGATGCACCTACATCAACTTTGTAGAATTTTGTGAAAGTGTGAGCGGACGACCAAGTCGCCGCTTTACATAGTTGGGAAACAGACGCTTGATGTCGGAAAGCCCAAGAGGCACCTATTGCCCTGGTCGAATGCGCCGTGACAGGAAAGGGGGGCGCCTGACCCTTTAAGGCGTAAGCCTGGATTACTATCTGTCGGATCCACCTAGAGATGGTGGCCGATGAGACTGCTTGGCCCTTCTTGGGACCAGCCACCGAAACAAACAGTGAGTCTGACTTCCGGAACAGGGAAGTAGCAGATATGTATACTCTCAAAGCTCGGACAACGTCCAAGGAATGCAACGCCGACTCCTTAGGATTCGACGGCTGAGGACACAAGGATGGAAGTACAATGTCTTCGTTGAGATGAAAAGCCGAAACGACCTTCGGAAGAAAGGAAGGCTGCGGCCGCAGCACCACCTTATCCTTGTGGAAAATCAAATAGGGAGCCTTGCAGGACAAGGCTGCCAGCTCAGAGACTCGTCTAACTGACGTAACAGCCACCAAAAAGACCACCTTCTGAGAAAGTGTCAACAGGGGAATATCTCTAATATTCTCAAACGGTGCCTTCTGAAGCACCGAGAGGACCAGGTTCAAGTCCCACGGAGGTAACGGGGGGCGGACCGGAGGGGCCACATGTCGAACCCCCTGCACAAATGTACTCACGAGAGAGTGAGTCGCCAGGGGTCGCTGAAAAAAGACAGCCAGGGCAGATATCTGTCCCTTAATCGTACTTAGGGCAAGCCTTTGGTCTACCCCATGCTGTAAAAACAGCAGGATTCTGGAAACCAAATAGGTACCAGGATGCCATTTCATTTCCTCACACATGGAGATGTAGGCCCTCCAAGTGCGGTGATAGACCTTCCTAGGACGGTTTCCGAGCACTTCTCATAGTAGAAATTACTGAGTCTGACAGGCCCCGGTCTCTCAGTACCTGGTTCTCAACAGCCATGCCGTTAAAGCCAATGACTGTAAAGCAGGATGGAATATGGGACCTTGCGACAGCAGGTCCTTCCGTAGTGGTAGGCGCCAGGGGACGTCTGCTACCAGACGTACTAGATCGGCGTACCAAGGACGCTGAGGCCAATCTGGAGCGATTAGGATCATTGGAATTCCCTCTGCCTCCACTCTGCGGAGCAGAAGAGGAAGAAGCCTTAAGGGAGGGAAGGCATAGATTAGCCGATACTGGCCCCACGATGCTACCAACGCGTCCGTTGCGTCTGCCCATGGGTCTCTTGACCGGGCCACAAACCTCAATACCTTCCGATTGAGTCGGGAAGCCAGAAGATCTACGTCTGGTGTGCCCCATCTTTGGCAGAGGAGTTGGAACACCTCCGGGTGTAAGGACCATTCTCCCTGGTCCAGCATCTGGCGGCTCCGGTAGTCCGCCTGCCAGTTTTCCACACCCGGAATGTACACGGCCGACAGTGCCGGTACGCTCCTCTCTGCCCACTTCAGGATGCGAGCGATCTCCGATGCTGCAGCTGAGCTTCTTGTTCCTCCTTGATGATTGACATATGCCACTGCTGTGGCGTTGTCTGACTGGATCCTGACTGGACGCCCTTGCAGTCTCTGAGACCATTTGAAGAGGCACAGCTTGATCGCCCGGATCTCCAGGACATTGATCGGCAGGAGGGCTTCCTCTGGGGTCCAGCGACCTTGCGCCGACTGGACACCCCAGACTCCCCCCCAACCTGTAAGGCTGGCGTCCGTCGTGATCACTATCCAGTAAACCGGAAGAAATGACTTCCCGGCCATTAGAGCCGGTGCTGTCAGCCACCATACCAGGGATCTCCTGACTAGGTGGCTCACTCGGATTTGATAATCCAGAGATGAAGGGCATCTGTTCCATCTGGACAGAACTTCCCTCTGTAACACTCGAGTGTGGTATTGAGCATATGGGACCGCCTCGAAGGAGGCTACCATGAGGCCCAACACTCGCATGCAAAAACGGAGTGACGACCAATTCCTGGAAGTCAGCTGCCGTACTGCAGCCCGGAGGGTCTGCAACTTCTCCACAGGGAGGAATACCTTTGCCTCTGAGGAATCCAGAATCAACCCCAGGTACACTAGGCGTTGAGTGGGCACCAATACTGACTTTTGCGTGTTTAGTATCCAACCACAGTCTCGAAGAGTCTGACAGGTAATGGACACGCTTACCTCTAATTCTGAGCTTGAAGGGCCCTTCAGCAGAAGGTCGTCCAAGTAACCTGTGATAGCGATACCCCGCTGTCTTAGAAGTGCCAGAATCGGAGCGAGCACCTTGGTGAACGTCCTGGGTGCTGAGGCAAGGCCAAACGGGAGGGCCACAAACTGGTAGTGGTTCTTCCCGATAGCAAATCGCAGAAACCTCTGGTGTCTGGAGTATATGGGGACATGCAGGTATGCGTCCTTGATGTCCAAGGAGGCCAGAAAGTCCCCCGGATGGAGAGCCGTGACTACGGATCGAACCGACTCCATCCGAAATCTTTGTACCTTCACAAAGCAATTGAGGGCTCTGAGATCCAAGATTGGACGAACCCCCTCCTTCTTTGGCACAATGAACAGATTTGAGTAAAAACCCTGACCCCGTTCCTGTTCTGGAACTGGAATAACTACCCCGCGTTCCAGTAGACCCTGGACCGCCCCATACAGGGCCTCCGGACGGGTCGGTAGTAGCTGGAGATTGGAGGTGATGAATCTGTCTGGTGGACAAGAGAGAAATTCTATCTTGTAGCCTGAGGAGATTACTTCGCAAACCCACCTGTCGGAGACTAGAGCAGTCCACTGAGTCGCGAATTTGCGAAGACGTCCCCCCACCCGAGAGCTGGGTGGGGGCGGACCTTCATGTGGACGCAGATTTGTCCACAGGCTTGTTGGGTCTGCGGGACCAAGGACGCTTTTGTCCTTGGGCAGGCGCTTTATCGGCCTGGGGTCTTTTCCCTGTCGCCTTAAGAGGGCGAAAAAACCGCTTACGTGCAGTAAAGGAGGGCCCTTGCCCTTGGCGTGGTCCCCTACCCTTGCTAGTTTGGGGAAGCAAAGTGCTTTTACCTCCTGTAGCATCCTTGATGATGTCATCCAGAGAAGCCCCAAAAAGTCTGTCGCCCTTAAAAGGCAGATCCAATAGGGCTTTCTTGGAAGTCTGGTCCGCAGACCAGCCCTTTAGCCAGATCAGGCGGCGTATTGCTACTGCATAAACCGAAGCTCTTGACAGCAGGGGAATAGTATCCATGTCTGACTCGCAGACAAACTTAAGGCCCTGGACCAACTGGTCGGCCAAAGTTATCTCATTAGGAGGAGCATCTCGCTCCTTTAACCCCTGGAGTAGCAATTTTGCCCATTCAGTAAGTGTGTGAGACACTAGGGCCCCCGCCAATGCCGGGCGTACTGCTGAGCCTACCACTGAGTATAGGTAGCGAGCGAGTGCTTCAGCCTTCTTATCCACAGGGTCCTTGAAAACAGGAGCCCCTTCTACTGGAATAGTGGTGGCTCTATTAAGTCTGGACACCGAAGGGTCCACTATAGGGGGAGAGGTCCATATCTTCAGAAAACTCTCCTCAAAGGGGTACCGTACTGCAAACCTCTTTGGGGCTGTAAAGACCCTCAGTGGGTTCTCCCATTCCTTGTATAAGAGTTTGTCAAAATAAGACACACAAGGGAACACCTTAGCAGTGCGGGCAGGTTTACGAAACCCAAAGGGGACTGGAGTATCTGCTACTTCTTCAGTCCTTTCCAACTTTAGCGTATCCCGCACTGCAGTAATAAGGTCAGATACCAAAGCCGTCTCGCGTACTGACCTGGACTTGGAGTCCTCCTCACTGTCCGATCGGTCACGGTCTGCAGTCTCTGATGCATCAGAATCTGGGCCATGAGCCGTAGCTGGACCTGGTTCTGCATCAGAAATATCCCCAGAAGATTGCAGGGGACGGGGGCGTTTATTACCCCCTGTATTCCCGTGTGCTGCTTCCACCCTGGCAGCAAACGCCTCTAGGATTGCCGACATAGCGTCCATAGACACCTCAGGGACACCAGCTGCTAAATCTGGTGTTTCAGGGGAGAAGACATCTGGCTCAGATGCCATGCTGACCACACGCTGACACTCACAGGGCTCCAGGCAAGATATCAATAGGCCACCCTCCTGCGCTGCAGAGATGCTGGGTTACCCAGAGGACTCACCACCCTGGATAGGTACTGCTATGCTGCGCCTATGATGCTGTCCCCTTGCTGCTGTGTCAGTCTGCTTCTTTTATCAGCACTTCCTGTGTGAATTTTCGCGCCAGTGTAATGCACCCTAGAGGCCGGAGGCTCTCGCAAAATGGTTGCCAAAACCGTCTGTAT
>CM055118.1:188582080-188589580 GCA_029206835.1 Rana muscosa
GATCGCTTAGTGACGCTGGAGTTAGGGGGTGAAAGGGTTACCTGGGGGGCAATCAAGGGGTTAAACCTTTATTGGGGGGGTTAGAGGGCTACCCTGGACCTAAAGGGGCCTAAACCTAACTGCCCTGCAACTTTTTACTGTCACAGATGACACTAAAGGCAGTGATCAGTAAAATAAATGATCACTGCAATCAGTGACACTGACTGGGGGCTGACCTGGGGGGTGAAATGTGTGCCTACGTGTCAGTGGACTGTTGGTGCACTAACCTGCGTCTTCTCTCCTCGGCGCCGAATGAAAAGACCGACACGAGGAGAGATGACATCACTTCCTCTGCCTGTGTTTACATTACAGGCAGAGGAAGATTTTCATTCGCCGGGAGCGATCGCGAGGGGGTGGCCGGAATCCAACAGCCGTTCCCGGATCGCTCCAACGGATAACGACCACTCACTGTATAGAAGGGGGGTCCAATTGGACCCCCCCCCCCCCAACTATACAAAGGCAGTCACGTACACTGTACGTGATTGTGCCTGTCGGTGCCATTCTGCCGACGTATATATACAGTGAGGGGTTGTTAAGTGGTTAAGAAATTATAAATCTTAAATAGAAAGACCATTAAGACTTCAGACTTAAAATTTTATTTAAAATATAACTTAATAAAAGTACATTGAAATAAAATATGTAAAAAAATAAAGTCAGATCCTTAAAAGTGATTTGTGTAGCCCAGAAGCCAACTTTTATACAGTGTATACAGGACAAAGCAACAAACATAAGCTGATTAGAAAAGCCATAACAGGAAAAGGGCTATCTGCCTATGGTTAGGCTGTTAGAACGTTCCATCTGTGTGCACGTTTGGGCCATCAGAAGCCATCTTTAAAATATTTGGACTGAGATCACATTAGCTCTTGGATACAAAAGTTTTGCAGCAGTGGTCCTTCAGTCACTGAAAAACTATAAGCTCCAAGATGTAGGCATTGAGGACTTTCTCTTTGGCAGCTGGAAGATACAGGTCAGTGTGAATTGCTACTAGTAACCACCACAGGTAAAGCTTAGGGAACGAGTGTTTTTACCCCCCACCAAGCGTTTTCTACCCCGGCAGAAGAGATCGGATTGAGAGGGTAGATCCGTGCATTCATCCTTCCCAGAATTCTGGGCAAGTTTTGCAGCTTTCAGTTCCCTGAAAAAAGAAAACAGGTTACATAAATAAAAAATGTAAACCCATTTTACATTGCTTGGCATCATGTCTCATGGTCTACAATCTAAGCAGTTTTCATAAATATGTTGAAGTTTTCTTTACCTGGAGATGCTGACCTTAAGTTATCGCCTCCAAATTAGGAGCAGTGTGGTCAGCCTTCTGTGTGAGCTCCATTGTCTCAAAGAACAATGGGATAACCCCTAGAGGTCACACATCTAGATGTCCTGGAGCTACTAAGCTCCAGGGGGCGGAGTGAAATGTATTGGGGGTGGCCTGGTTTGAGTCCAGGCTGAGGTTGCCACGCTAGCCATCACTTCAGGACATCTAGATGTGCTACTATAAAGGTGCTACCCCATTGTTCTTTGAAACTCTACAGGAACCAGGATGGGTTCCATCCCGTGAGCACTCTAGCAGCAGCTGTGAAAGCATTGACTACATACCACCTCACCACCAAGCCTAAGCGGTACAGACATTTTAGGTCACAGGGAACTCCGTCTGTTGGGCTGCCTATTCAATAGGTAGTTCAACAGCCTGGAAGGAACATGCAGCAGAAGTGGTTATCGGCAGCGCAAGAAAATTTGCAATGATTTTACGGAAAAAAAGTTTGCCTAGAAAACAGTGTACAAAAGTGAGGCATGATTTAGGGTCAACATACACCAAGTCCCATTAAAAAAAAAAAAAAAGTTTGCCATACATTGGTGGCCAAGAACCCAAGCAAGTTTGTTTTTACTGAAAATGCATTTGGATGCCAGGTTACATATTTTTCAAGCCAAAAATTTACTCTAAAATAGATCAACCACCAACCTCTCCAGCATGGCCGTCTTAAATTTCTCTACATTCAATTGTTTCTGGAGCTGTGCCGCCTTCCCAACAGATCGTCTCAGGACCGAGTGCTTCACCAATGCAACAGCAGATGGTCTCAACCCTGGATTTGGATGAATCAGTTGCTGCAAGGTAGAATTAGATAGATATTCAAACTAGAACTTTCAAACTTGCCATATAAAAATAAAAAAAGATATATGTTGAAAAAGGAATTTACAACATGAAAATATACCGTCCGACTTTTCGGAAGGTGTAATCTTCAGGCTGTCATTCTTTGCCTTTACCACCTAACAAGTCACTAACATTTAAGTATGGTCATTAGGTACCTTCACTGGCTAATGCTCATTTCAGATCAGTAACTCATTGGGCAGTGAGGCCAGGACTATGCAACGTCAAAACAAGTCAGCATCATCTCCCATATTCCGATTTAGAAAGGTTCACTATAAAGCAGACAGTCACTTGACTCAAACAGGAAGGTAAAGGCAATAAATTGAAAATAAACCCAAGCTGTCAAACTACAGACTGACTTTGTAGTGACTGGGGATGAATGAAAAGGATTCCATTCACTGAAATTCAGCAAAAATGTAGACATTTATGAATTGCAGAGTCAAATTGGGGGGGGGGGGCAAAAAGTAAGAGCAATTAAGGGTTCAGCAGGCTGTAAATGGCTAAGGGTTTCCAAAAAAATTGTAATAAAAAATATTTTTGGGTGCACGTTATAAACAGTGGTAGTGTAATTTATTGTTAACCAAGTCATGTGATCATATCAACACTGACAATGTTATCACATGGCCGTGCTGGAAAACAAAATTTTTCTACAAATTCCATCAAAGCAGCTTGCAAAGATGAGATTATGCATCATAATTAGTGTTGAGCGGACCCGAACTGTAAAGTTCGGGTCCGTACCGAATTTTGGCGTTTTCCCGACCCCGGACCCGGATTTTGCGCTAAAGTCCGGGTTCGGGTCCGGATTCGGGAATTTAATGGCGCAGTTAGAAATGCTTCAGGGGCCAGCCAATCACCATTTGATTAGCTGGTGTGCCCTTAGAAGCCATCATAGCCATGCCTACTAATGGCATGGCTGTGATTGGTCAGTGCAACATGTGACCCAGCATGTGACCAGCTTCTATACAAGCAAGAGGCACACAGCACAGATCGTCACTCTGCTTTTAGACAGTGTAGGGAAAGGATCCTGGCTGCTGTTGCTGTGAGGGAGAGAATTATATGATAGGAGTTAGTCCTGATTCTGCAATCTACTGATAGAAAAGATAGAGAAACAGTGTAGTGTAGTGTAGGGGCAGGATCCTGTTTGTGCTTTCAGGGAGAGAGATTTAGATAGGAGTCCAGATTGAGAGATATAATAGCTCAGCGATCTGCATAGGTTTATCTGTTTGTGTTGCAAGCTCAGTGCACCAGCACTGCATTACGTTGAGTGATACACCTATTCCATACTGTGGCTGTATTGTGCTCTTGCTAAAAGACCCATTTCGGACAGAAAAAAAAAAAAAAAAGGCACTTTATTGTGCCTTTGCTAAAAAAAAGACCCATTTTTGGGCCCCAAAAAAAAAAAAAAAGGCACTTTGTTGTGCGCAAAAAAGACCTATTTTTGGGCAAAAAAAATATTTTGCAGTGTATATATCTCTAGTTGTGTGAAATAACCAATTTCTATATATTTTTCTTGTACTATGCTATACTAAAAAAAAACAAAACTTTTTTTTGAATAGCATTCTCTGCAGCTGTGCGATTCAGTGGTTAAATACTGTGGGTGTGTTGTGCTCTTCCAAAAAATGCCATTTAGGGCCACAGAAAATATTTTGCAGTGTGAAATACACATCTGGAGGTGTGTGAAAAAACAACATTATTTTTGAATAGCATTCTCTGGCCTCTGCAGCTGTGCGATTCAGCGGTTATATACTGTTGGGGTTGTTGTGCTCTTCCAAAAAACGCCATTTAGGGCCACAGAAAATAAATTGCAGTGTGAAATACACATGTGGAGGTGTGTAAAATAAACAATTTCTATATATTGTACAGTGCTATACTAAAAAAAACAACATTTTTTTTGAATAGCATTCTCTGCACTTCTATAGCTGTGCGATTCAGTGGTTAAATACTGTGGGTGTGTTGTGCTCTTCCAAAAAATGCCATTTAGGGCCACAGAAAATATTTTGCAGTGTGAAATGCACATCTGGAGGTGTGTAAAATAAACAATTTCTATATATTCTTCTTGTACAGTGCTATACTAAAAAAAACAACCTTTTTTTTGAATAGCATTTTCTGTAGCTGTGCGATTCAGCGGTTACGTGCTGTGGGTGTGTTGTGGTCTGGCAAAAAACGCCATTTAGGGCCACAGAAAATATTTTGCAGTGTGAAATACACATCTGGAGGTGTGTAAAATAAACAATTTCTATATATTGTACAGTGCTATACTAAAAAAAACAACCTTTTTTTTTTTTAATAGCATTTTCTGCAGTTCTGTAGCTGTGCGTTTCAGCCATTACGTACTGTGGGTGTGTTGTGGTCTTCCAAAAAACGCCATTTAGGGCAAGATCCTAAATTTGGAAAATATGAGGGGAAGGTCAAAGGGACGTGGTGGCCCCGGTCGTGGTGCTGCTGGTGGAGCTCCTGTTGCAGGGAGAGGACGTGGTGGATCTGTGCCAGCTACACGCACAAGTGAAACACCTTCCTCAGGTGCGAGTAGGCGACCGAGCCTGCGGCGGTATTTTGTCGCGCCTAATGAGGCTGTACCAATGTTTAGGCCAGGACAAGTACAGGCGATAGTAGATTGGGTTGCTGACAGTGCCTCGGGTTCCTTCACATTGTCTCCCACCCACTCTTATGATGAAAGATCAGAGTTGGCACCTGAAGCCCATGTCCATCAGTCTTTCACCTCACCCCCTTGCAAATCAGCCAAGCAGTCTGAGCCCCAAATCATGCAGCAGTCTCTTCTGCTTTTCGATGACTCTGTTAGCAGGGCTTCCCAGGGCCATCCACCTAGCCCTGCCCCAGAAGTGGAAGAGATTGAGTGCACCGATGCCCAACCACTTATGTTTCATGATGGGTACATGGGAGGACCATCGCAGCACGTCTCGGATGATGATGAAACACAGGTGCCAACTGCTGCTGCTTTCGCAATTGTGCAGACAGACAAGGAGGGCAGGGGTGAAGACTGGGTGGAAGATGATGTGGAGGACGATGAGGTCCTCGACCCCACATGAAATCAACGTTATGCAGGTGACCAGTGTAGTTCGGAGGAAGAGGCGGTGGTCGCACAGAGCCACCAGCACAGCAGAAGAGGGAGCAGGGTGCAAAAACGGAGCATTCGTCCCCTAGACAGTACATCTGCTACTGCCCAACGCAGCAAGGGACCGAGCACACCAAAGCCAGGTCCAAGGACTTCCCTAGCGTGGCAGTTCTTCACACAGTGTGTTGATGACAAGACACGAGTGGTTTGCACGCTGTGCAATCAGAGCCTGAAGCGAGGCATAAACGTTCTCAACCTGAGCACAAGCTGCATGACCAGGCATCTAAGTGCAAAGCACGAGCTGCAGTGGAGTAGACACCTCAAAAACCAAGAAAGGTCTCTGGCTCCTCCTGCTTCCTCTTCTGCTGCAGTCTCGGCCTCTTCATCCACCTCTGTAGTGACAGTGGCACCTGTCACCCCGCAAACAGAGGATCTGCCAGCAACACTACCACCTGGGTCACCGACCATCTCCACAATGTCCCATGGAAGCGTTCAGCTCTCTATCTCCCAAACATTGGAGCGGAAGAGGAAGTACCCCCCTAGCCACCCGCGATCCCTGGCCCTGAATGCCAGCATTTCAAAATTCCTGGCCTTTGAAATGCTGTCATTCCGTCTGGTGGAGACGCAGAGTTTTAAAAGCCTGACGGCATTGGCTGTCCCGCAGTACGTCGTGCCCAGCCGCCACTACTTTTCCAGGCGAGCCATCCCTTCCCTGCACAACCAGGTGGGGGACAAAATCAGGTGTGCACTGCGCAACGCCATCTGTGGCAAGGTCCACCTAACTACGGATGCGTGGACCAGTAAGCACGGTCAGGGACGTTATATCTCCCTAACAGCACACTGGGTAAATGCAGTGGCGGCTGGGCCTGAGGCAGATAGCGGTTTGGCGCATGTCCTTCCACCACCGAGGATTGCAGGGCGCTTCAGTTTGCCTCCTGTTGCCAACTCCTCCTTCTCCGCTTCCTCATCCTCTACCGCCTCCTCATCCATTCAGCGTAACACCTTCACCACCAACTTCAGCACAGCCAGGGGTAAACGACAGCAGGCAGTTTTAAAACTTTCCTGTTTGGGGGAAAAACCCCACACCGCGAAGGAGTTGTGGAGGGACATGGAACAACAGACCAATGAGTGGTTGCTGTCAGTGAGCCTCAAGCCCGGCCTGGTGGTGTGCGATAATGGGCGAAATCTCGTAGCAGCTCTGGGCCTAGCCGGTTTGACGCATATCCCTTGCCTGGCACATGTGCTGAACTTGGTGGTCCAGAGGTTCCTTAAAAATTACCCCAATATGCCAGAGCTGCTGCAGAAAGTGCGGGCTGTGTGTGCGCACTTTTGGCGTTCTCACCCTGCTGCTGCTCGCCTGTCAGCGCTGCAGCGTAACTTCGGCCTTCCCGCTCACCGCCTCATATGTGACGTGCCCACAAGGTGGAACTCCACCTTGCACATGCTGGCCAGACTGTGCGAGCAGCAGCAGGCAATAGTGGAGTTTCAGCTGCAGCAATCACGCGTGAGTCGCTCTGCGGAACAGCACCACTTCACCACCAATAACTGGGCCTCCATGCGAGACCTGTGTGCCTTGTTGCGCTGTTTCGAGTACTCCACCAACATGGCCAGTGCCAATGACGCCGTTCTCAGCGTTACTATCCCAGTTCTATGCCTCCTTGAAAAAACGCTTTGGGCGATGATGGAAGAGGATGTGGCACAGGAGGATGAGGAGGAGGAGGAGGAAGCGGGATCATTTCAAAGGCTTTCAGGGCAGTCTTTCACAAGTGGCTACGAGGGTGGGTTCCTGCACCAACAAACGCCAGGTACACAATTGTCCGGCAGAAAGGGCACAGTTCTGGAGGATGACGAGATGGAGGAGGAGGAGGAGGAGGAGGAGGAGGAGGACGAGATGGAGGAGGAGGAGGACGAGGAGGAGGAGGAGGAGGAGGATGACGAGATGGAGGAGGAGGAGGAGGATGACGAGATGGAGGAGGAGGAGGAGGATGACGAGATGGAGGAGGAGGAGGAGGAGGAGGAGGAGGATGACGAGATGGAGGAGGAGGAGGAGGATGACGAGATGGAGGAGGAGGAGGAGGATGACGAGATGGAGGAGGAGGATGACGAGATGGAGGAGGAGGATGACGAGATGGAGGAGGAGGAGGAGGAGGAGGAGGAGGAGGAGGAGGAGGAGGAGGAGGAGGAGGAGGAGGAGGAGGATGACGAGATGGAGGAGGAGGAGGAGGAGGAGGAGGAGGAGGAGGAT
>CM055118.1:188594580-188749580 GCA_029206835.1 Rana muscosa
CCTCCATACCCAGGGCAGCAAGAACTCCAGGATAGTACCTCACCCCGGGCTAAAGGTGCCCGAGATGGAACAGGAACACATGCACCCAGGCCGAAGGCACCTGGGCGCGGACCCCACTGGACATCAGCCCCCAGGCCAAAGGTCTGCCCCTTTTATATGCTCTCCCGGCATGCACAGCAGGTTCCCCGCCCCGCTGTACTACTGCCAAGAGGGGACACAAAAGGCGCCACCTGTAGGCCGCAGGGAACTGCACACCAATACTGTCCCCCGAGGACAAAATGGTCCATGAATCCTACAGAATTAGGGTATTTGAGCCTATTTTTTACCACTCAAACACTTTCCTTAAATTTAGCACCCCGCTACATTTTTATTTCAAAGTATTTTATTTTCCCACTAGCTTATCCATTAAATTAAATAATTTATTCCAGAAAGGGCGTATTCTGGGGCATTCCCACCATATGTGTGGCATCGTGCCGTTGAGTTTCTGAGGTTCTTAATGACTTCCTGTACCTCTTCTGCTGAAAAGGGGGCCTCCAGCATATTTTTTTTATGTTCTTTTAAGTTATTTCCTATCCACATTTGTTTGCAGAGCACTTGCCATGTTCTTAACATTTTGCTGCCATTTGCAGCCCTCTAGCCCTTTCCATTACTTTTTTAGAGCCTTTTTAGTCGTCAGAAGTCCGGGTCCCCATTGACTTCAATGGGGTCCGGGTTAAAGTTCGGTCCCGAATCCGAACTTTTTTCCGAAGTTCGGCCGAACCCGCCGGACCCGAATATCCAGCTACCCGCTCAACTCTAATCATAATCATTGTGGCAATTTTGGTGAAGTCACTTATTCAGCTGTTGGCGATATGACCTGCAGTAGCACTATATTGTTGCCACTAGTGGATAATAGGGCATTTTTTTTTTTTTTTTTTTTACAGACCATTTGAAGACAGGTGCACCTTATCAGCAACACACAAAGACATTCCCTGCAGCTTGGTGACCAGAAATAATTTAGGCTGATGAATAAGCAGCCACAGATGTCGCCTAGTAAGTGAGCATTATTCAAGCTCTATACCTTAAGCAGATCATGGAAGGCAGGTGAGAGGGACTGGGGAATATCTGGCAAGTTGCCTTTTCTGATGTAATGCCAATTGTCGTCATTGCACGGAAGAGGGCCAGCGCCAGCAGCTACGGTAATGGTGAGTCCAAGAGCAAAAAGGTCAGCCTTAGGGAGCTGGCTGTAATCCTGCAAGGAAGGAAGATCATCAGCACAGACAGATCCATCTGAATCATAAGAAATAGAGCCAAATACAGACTATGCACAACAGTCCTCAATTTAATATGTTAAAGCTGAACACACACACAGTTTGGGGTGAACATTTGCCTATTCGGCCGTTCGCCGAACACCCTGCAATGCAAAGCTTTGCCCAATCATGGCTCAGAGTAAGCTGGTTAAGGAAATGGGGCCTTGACATCCTTAACCGATGAATCATCAGCCATCAATGGATGGATTCCCCTGTTGACAGCTGAAAAAATTAATGGATTTGGAGGGGAACCCCATGGCAAAAGTGTTAACCCCCCCCCATGCATAACATGGGGTCCCCCCCCCAAAATCCATACCAAACCCTTATCCAGGCATGCAGCCTGGCAGGAAAGGAAAGGGGGGGCTTGGACAAGTGAGCACCACCCCAAACCATATCAGACCACATGCCCCCAAAGCACCCATGCTGATTGGGACAAGGGCCTCATCCCCACAATCGTGGCTGGTGGTTATGGGGGTCTGCGGGCAGGCTTATTGGAATTTGGAAGCCCCTTTAACAAGCCCCCCCCCCCCAGATACTGACCCCCTTCCCTATGTGAATGAGTATCGGGCACATAGCCCTACCCGGTCACAAAAAAAAAAAAAAAGAAGCGCTCAGCCTTCTGGGACGGCCTGCCGAATGCCTCCATTGTACTTTGATGGTTCTTATAAAAAGGCGAGTATGGGGCCACCTGGCAACGTCACTGGGTGGCCCTGCACCCTTGTGACAAAGGCCCAGCATGCACAAGTCCATGAAGTCAGAAGGGGTGCCACCAGGTGATGTAGCCAGGTGGCCCTGCCTCTTATCTATACAAGAAAGGTCAAAGCGCAGAGGAGGCATTCGGGTGGAGGCCATCACAGAAGGCGGGAGCATGAATTTAATTTTTTCGGGTCGGCAGGATTTGACAAAGGACACTTTTTGTTAAAGGATTTGTCAAAAACGTATTACTTTTTGTACACTTTTTTGGTAGGGGCACTATGTATCCAATATTCATTCACATGGGGGAGGGACACAGGATCTAGGGGCCCCCTTGCTAAAGTCGCCTGCCTGCAGACCCCACAGCCACACTTGTGGGGATGAGGCCCTTGTCACCATCAACATGGAGACAAGGTGCTTTGGGGTAGCCCCCCTGCCCCAGAGCACCCACCCCCCCCCCCCATGTTGGAAGACATGTGGCCTGGTATGGTTTCCACCCTTCCTGAGCTGCCAGGCTGCATGCCTGGATAAGGGTCTGTTATGGCTTTTTTTGGCTTGGGGCTCCCCTCCAAATCCATACAAGTCATTTTAAACGAGACTCTTTTAGAAATGTCATTTTTGCTGCAACATGTTTTATGCATGCTACAGATGCGCCACTTTACAGGCACATTAAAAAAGGGACCCCCCAGACACTATATTAAAAAGGGATTTTTTTAATGTTGCACTTGAAGCATAATTAAAATCACTTCTCCTGAAAAAAACACAATGAAAAAAATAAAAAATAAAACACACGATAGTCTAAACAATTTTGCATTGATACATGTCCCCCAGGGCAGTACCCAGACCCCCATACCTCTTATGGCCAATTACTTACATATAAGCCTTCAAAATGGGCAATTGATCTTTCCTGTTCGGCTCCCAAAGACTTCAATGGGGTTTGCCGTTAGGGTTAGGAGCGCTGAGCAGCTTCCAGGATTTGGGATTCCTGATTTAACAGCCATAGCGGCAGACGGGAAAGGGAGGTAATGGCTGACACAGGCTCCCAAGCCGACAGGCGGGGGGGGGGGGGTAAGAGGCAGAGGCGTGTAAACTGACCACCGGTATCATTGCTCAGCAGCCATGATTACCATGGTCAGCAAACTAAGAGGGACACCGGAAAAGGCAGCAGCAACCAGGTATTTTACAGCAGAGAAGGGCAAATGACACTGCACAAGCACTATGCTGTATATCCTGCTTCAAAAGGAATAGGATTTTTTTATGGTTACAACCACTTTAACATACATATGCTATAGTCCATTGCAGCCAGGTTCTGCAGACTAACAGTGTGGTTGATTTTCTTAAACTGTTGCACACAGATATTTTTGTAACCAGCTTCTTGGTTTTCTTGACAAAGCTTAATTGAACAAGCTAAAGCTTAATAGAACATACCGATTGGTTATTATGCACAGTTGCCCCAAATTCTGTGTGCACCAGTTTTAATAAGTCTTACCCATTGAGTTCTAGCCTCAATACATATGCAACTGGAGAGCCCAAATTCATGCATTATCACATCCATCACTTTAATATCATTAGCGTTCCACCAGTACTTGCCCTTCCACAGAAGTTTATCAATTTCATGAGTCTGTTTGACTGTCAATATATACCTGCGTTCTTACTATGCAAGTGATCCATGCATTAGCTGTTAACTTTAGGTATAACCTGATGACATTAAGCTTTCTAAACATGGCAAACAATTACCATGTTTTTTTCCATAATATGGTTAATTTTTTTTGTATCTCAGTGCTGCGGATACTTAGCTTTTCAGCCACTTGTCTACGTGGAGTCCAGCAATGGCTAAAATGGTGGGTTTCCCAATTGTGACAACATTGGACCATGCTTGCTAATGTGTGTTGGCACAGCCATTTGTCCACCTGAGGTGCATTAAACTAGGTGACAGAGCATAGTTAGACCATTGCCAACCTAAAACAATGGCCTAAACAATCCAGTAGAATTTTAATAAAAGCTGCATATTAAATTTTTTACATTAACAGCTTTAATAAATATTCAGGATTGGGCTCATCTTTAAGATGCATTTTTATATACTATCACTGGATTGCTACCTGCCTGGGTGAAGCTGATGTGGGTGTTGAAAAGACAGGTCATCCAGGCCTGCAAGAAGTGCTCCTGCTGTGTACAAGGATTCTTGTCCGACAGGTGGGAGGTCCATTCCAGAAGAGTGTTATGTGCTAATGCATCCACCCACCACATGGGCAGCCATATGCACTACCAGCTGTCCCGATATCCCCTGAGGTCCATTGACCACTCTGAAGTATGTTTTGTTGAGTTATTGTATGCACATTGACATGTGACATTTCACACAGTGTTTCTCTGCATTAAGCCATCCCATTGATTTTGTATGTTGTGCAAATGCAACAAAACCCAGTCATACTTCTCTCAGTTATGTGTGGCAGTGTGGTTTTAGTGCCAGGTTGAGGTGTTGCTTTGCTGCAATGCACATATTTATCGTCAGCCTTAATTTTTTTGCCATTCAATTTTACCTCTTGTAGAATTTCATTTGCCAGGAATCTGCTGTCCCCTTCTTCAACTTGTGGATTGTTGGTGGATGTCACATGACCAAGGTCACCTGGGCAAAACAGAAATTCAGTTTTTACAAGCTTTTCGGTAGGCCAGTCATCTGAATGGCCTTTACTAGAACAGAAAAGGGACTTTTATCATTTGTATAAAACCGTTTTCTAATGCTTTATGCAGATGGGTCACTTCACAAACTGACCAGTTTGCAGGTATCTGTCAGGACTTCACTGCTGGTAGGTCAGAGATTACTGTGCGTTTAAAACAGCTGTCCTGTTTTGTGACAACTCCCATGACTGACCACTTGACATAAATATAAATTATAGGAGCCTTGTGGATGCCATTAAAGTCTCACCTATTTTATACAGGACACTGGCAGAGGAAGAATGCTCATCTTCTCCATCGCTGTCTTCTTGTCCTGCCTCTGTCATCTTCTGACAGATGAAGATATTGCCTGAAAGAACACCGATAGATAAGGGTAGGTGCATGTCTGAAGACATTAACCTAAAATTCTGACTAGCTATTCTTTTGGAATGAGGTCAGAACTGTACAAAATTTGATGATGGTGTTACTTTAACATAATACCCAACTTCAGTAAGTCTCCACTCAATTTTTCATTTCCCTTGCCTAGTTAGAGAAGTCCTCCATGAAAGCATAGTGACAACACTACTAAAAAGAGTTGCTTGAGGGGACTCATCACTTCTGAAATGGTAGAGAGAAAGCTTGCCATACTGTGGATTTGGGAACATTTTTTTTAATAAAGTATCCCAACATGTGCTTGGACAGTGGAATAGCCAAACATTTTTTGGGCAAGCCATATTGTCAACCAGTCAAGTTCCTAATAAGCATGAGACCTTTAGCACACAAGTGTATCTAAACATTGGCAGCTTTCTGTAGCTTTAAGATTGACATATCTTCTATAGGATTTACAGCATCTACTTGGTACCAACTTGGCTTGATGTCCATGTGCACCAGACCAGAGCTGTGGATGTATTTCAACCCCATGGACACTTGTAGCAGAATCTCCTTCAGCTCCTGCTCCATCACCAGCTGGCCAGACTTGGTGTTCTCCACGATGTGGTCCTGAAGACTTCCACCTGACAGAAAACACTTCATGAAAAATGCTAGCATGGCATCATTGCAAAGAACCAAACATTTACCATAAGTATTTGAATGGGTAGCAACCTCCTAGGTAGGCCGATAGGTGAATTTAGATTACTGTGAAACTTAAATTTTTACTGATTCAAGCGAGTTCCACATCCTTTTAAACTGTAAGGTACCCCCCTTTGCACAGCTTAAGATTGAACCGCTTTTCATCCAACTACGTTGAAGGACTCCATAGGTCAAATAGTTACGTCCCAATGCTAAAGTTACCGTTCAAAGATTTGTATATTGCAATCAAACCACCACTTAAGCATCCTCTCCAGGGAGAATAAGTTTAGCGCTTTGTCATTTTTTTTTAATCTAGGTCCTCCAGACCACATATTTGCTTTGTTGCCCTTCTTTGAACTCTGATTGGTAAACAAAAACAGTTGTACATATGTTGCTGAAACATCCCAACACTGCTTCAGTAATTCTTCTCAAGAGCCTGAAGCAAACAGTAAGCTGCTTCTTGGGAGGAGCAGCAAATGTTTAACATGTCTTGAAGTGTGTATGGCAGCCCATACATAAAAATCAGTTGGAAAAAAATAATACACAAACACCCACATAATTTGGCTAGTCCCTGCTGAACTAGCCAGTTTGATCTATGGCAGGCTTAGGTCAGTCTGGAGGAATGGGCATTTTTAGAAAAGCTGTATTTGAATGCAGACTGCCCTAGCTAATGCCCACATGTGATGCTGAACCTCCATGACCATGACAAAGGAACCAAGATCCATTGAAATGGGAAGAGCAGAACAGTCAGGCTGGGGAGGAAAGCTCTAGGTAATGCTAATGTCCTCCAGCCAGGACGACATTTTAGTATAGTAGAGGAGCCTGAAAAACAAAACACTTCATTTCCAGTCTACCTGGTGATGTACAGACAGAGCAGGGAACAGACGTGAGCTGAAATCTTAAACTGGGCAGAGACCAGTTTCTTGCAAAGAGTACTTCCACCTGTCAGCCACCACCCATCTGTCACACTGTTAAGCCTCCAAAAAACATAAGTCCCCCCAATTGCTTGGCAGGCAAGCCTGAAAGAATGCAACTCTTCTTGGCATCAACGCTAAGCTGTAACAACGAGATCACAACCTGTCAAACTAGCACTTGAACTGCATCCTACTCTGCTCAGCAGGTTTGATTCCTCTCACATTAAAGCACCATACACTATTAGGTTTTTTGCAGCTTTTTGTCGGATTTATCAAAACCATACAATATGAGGTCAAACCTTAAGAGTTTCAATTTGTATGCAATCAGGCAGGCCCTTGCACTACATGGTTTTGGTAAAACTGAAGACAAATATGCAGAAAATGTAATCGTGTGTATGGGGTCTAAGACTTATCCAGAAGCTTAAAGCGGAGCTCCACCCTAAAGTGGAACTTCCGCTCATCGGAACCCTCCCCCCCTTCGGTGTCACAATTGACATCTTTCAGGGGGGAGGGGGGGGTGCAGATACCTTTCCAAGACAGGTATTTGCACCCACTTCCGGGAGTCCTCTGCGGGAAATCTGCGGGAAGCATGTCACTTCCCGCAGAATACCCATAGTGTTCTGGGAGACACTCGGCTCCCAGAACACAGGAGGACCAGTCAGAATGGCGCAGCACGACTTGCGCATGCGCCGTAGGGGACCGGGCAGTGAAGCCGCAAGGCTTTGCTTCCTGGTTCCCTCACCGAGGATGGCGGTGGGGGCAGCAGAGTGACGAACGTTTGCTCGTCCTCTGCTGCGGACGTCGCTGGACTCCAGGACAGGCAAGTGTCCTAATATTAAAAGTTAGCAGCTGCAGTATTTGTAGCTGTGGCTTTTAATTTTTTTTTTTTTTTTTGGCGGAGCTCCGCTTTAAGTGCAATTTCTCAGCTTCAGTCATGAAGCCTTCTATGTATTATCACCTTCCTACATCATACATGCAGCAAAGATACACCACATGGAAAACTTCAATCAAGTTACTTACCATTGCAGTACTCATTTTGGATGATCATGTGGTCATCTTCAGCCCATGCAGAGTAATAGCGAACAACATGTGGGTGGTGACCCAACACTGCATGGGCATAGACCTCCCGCATTGCCAGCTGCCTGTAGGACAAGAAACACAATGGACATTCATTGTATGTAACCTCCATACATCCTGCATGTGGTTCAATTCTAGTCTGCAAAGCTGCCAGATACTTCAGCCATGGGCACTTGTCAATTGAATATGAAAGCTGCATGTTTGGAACAGCATTTGGGTAAGGTGGCCATATACAATCATGCATGCCAATTTTAAAAGGTATGCTGTGTGGACAGTGTGGTGCAGATTTTACCAAATTTCTTTGCCAGCAAGGATCCACAAACCTAATTGGTAGCTAGAGGGGGTGCAAACAGTCTCAACACCTTGAATTGATGAGGCACATTTGCTTTTACAGCCACAACGGTTTGCTGTAGGCAGCAGGGGGAAAATGTTCCTTGGTTAGTTCGGATCAAAATTCTTCCTGCAAAAAGTTCAAGCATGAGCTTCATTTATGAGGCAGTTATGCTAGAACAGAAAAGAGGCTTTCCCCAAACGGTGAAATAATGCAATTGTCCAAAATGTCTTTGTATATTGTAGCATTAACAGCACCCTTCACTGGAAAAGCTTTTTGGGGAGTTGTCCACATTGTGTATGCAGGGTGGTCAGGTGTCCACAACCTCTGTCAAATCGTGACATGTCACAAAAAAACTCTTATCCCACTGGGGAGGCAGTCCCGCTTATAGCCCAATTTTCCCCAAACTACATCCAAAACAATCCTGCTTGGCAACCACCTGTAATAGCACCACATTGGGCATAGTCTGTTAAGCTGTTGGAAAAGGCTGAACAGACCGTTACATATCAGCACCAATTGTGTAACACACACACACACACACACTCAAAAGGTTAACAATACTCACTCATTAGTGGAGCCAGCTAATGGTTTCTTGGAGCGCTTTATGGCGTAGACACAGCCATCCAATCGCTTCACACACTTGAAGACTGCTCCAAACTCACCCGATCCAATCCTCTCAATCTCCAAGAATTCTTTTTTGTACCTGGACACCATGTTTGTTTCACGCAAAACAAGCCGCTAAAATGACATATGTTAACTACTTGTGACAAGTGTTGACAGAAAATACATCACGATCATCAACTCCAGCAACTGCTGGTGACAAGTACCCACCTGAGAGAAGACAGGTGCTGAATGCTCCCTCTCCCTGTGTTTTGGTGGTGGATCATTGCTAGGTTATTATTAAAAAAAAAAAAACACACTTAGATGGCATTTAAACAGATAACAGACATGCCACATTTATAAAAAAAAAAACAAAAAAAAAAAAACAAACATTCACATCTGTTCTGGTTGAGCTTCACATCTAATTCGACCATTACAGGCATGTTTAAGGGTCATGTAATTTAGAAAGAATATTCTATTGTAGGAAGCTGTACAAGTCTAGATAGCCAAACAGAACAGGCAGATTTCAACCATATCAGGTCCAAGACCGGGGCTGCATTTTAAAATCATACAGCCAGAGGCAGAAGTTAATAGGGACATCCTTATGGATAAGCTATGCCCGTTAAGTTTCCATCTAAGATAAAGTAAAAAAAAAAAAAAAAAAATTTTTTTTTTTATTTTTTTTTTTACACAAAGTACTATGCAACTATACACTGAGTCAGAGGAACAACGTAAATTTCCAGGAGGAAACTTGGCCATTCATAGGCAGCTTTGTATTCTGTCAATGAATTCAGAGTGCCACTCGACCCGATGACATTTTTGGCACTCGTGCGAGACAGGAAGTGCTCGTCTCACACCTGAAACCCACTGCTGCAGTGGCGGCCCGTCCATTAGGGGCACACGGGCGCTTGCCCCCCTAACGATGCGTCCACCCCCCTGATCTACATGCAGGGTGCCAGAAGCATGGATTCCAAGGGGGGGGGGTTACTAAAGCACGCGATTAGAGCCAGAGGCTCTAATTGGCTTTAAAAAAGTGGGCTCGGGCACAGACTACTGCGCCCGAATTGCACCCAGTTGTCTGGCAATAGCGAATATTCGCTATTGTAAAAAACAGATTCTCCTCTTGGCCAACCAGGAAGCCCACCCAATTGGCCGAAAGGAGATCCGATCAGATTGGCTGCCAGGAGGAGGGAGGAGATGCTGGGGAAGCGAGAGCCACCCCAGTCCCAGAGAAGCCGCCGCGCTGCCCGAGAGATGGGGGCAAGTGCTGGGCCTGGCGCACCCCCCCCCCCCTACAAAAATACATAAATAAAAAAAAAAAAAAAAAAACCACTGCTATATGCCATGGCTACACAGTTTATACAGCATGCCCAGCACATGTTGGTGTAGGGAATAGTTTTGGGCCAACTTGGCTAAATGAAAGTAAAGCTGCAGATAAGCTTCAATTGTGGCCATGATTAAGGCCACAATTGGCTCAACACATCAGCGGGGCTAGATTTCATGGATTTTTTTTTTTACCCTGCTTACGTTTTTCTTACTGCAGTCCTGATTGAGTGCTGGCTTTGCTACATACGTCTCCCACCATGCCTCCAATAAATTCATGCATCCGTCCCCAAGTACATGAATTGTTGCAGGCACCAACAATTTGAATGAAGAGGCATGACAGAATTCTAGAGAGAGTCAGACACCACAAATTCCCCATTATGTCTCTTGGGTGCAGTGATTGGCTGAATACATGACTAATATTGGCAAATAGATGCAATTATTTTAAATCACTGGAGAAAGTGAAATTGAGAAGGGCAACAGCAAAGTATTCTATTGTCCTGAAACACTTAGGAGAGGGCAGCAGAGAGACTTGCAATATAGCCCCTTCATTGCGTTCAATCACCAATTTAGAAGTATAGGGATAATCAGTTTTTCAGACTTCGCCATATGCTTTTTCTAGATCACGGAATCTTTGTGCAAAATAATTTTTCCATTTTAGGATAGAGGAAGAAAAGATAATCCGTGCCAAGTTTTTCCCATAGGGGAGGAGCTTTCCCTTCACTTTGTCCCATAGGAAGATGGGAATTTTCAAAGTGAGGGAATCCTGGGGTGTTACCACCAGAATTAGCGTCCCCATTAAAAGACTTCTCTACTGTTCTGACATCAACCCAAAATTTAGGATTTTTGTTTACTTTCACTTTTGAGGAGAACCATAAACAGAACAATAAAAAAAGAAAAAAAAAGAAGGGGGAGGGCGAATCTCTAATGGGTTCAAGTTTGTATTGCTCCGTGTCTCCACTGGGAGATTGACAATGGTCAGCAGGACAGATGGTTAAAGTGGCAGAAAATCAAATTTTACCAAAACAGATGCAAAGGATAAAAATGTGCAACAGGGAAAAGCCCGCAACTTAGTCCCTTCCCCATTTCATCCAAAGTGACTATGCACACACTTTAGATACAGTTGTGCTCATAAGTTTACATACCCTGGCAGAATTTATGATTTGTCCATTTAGAGAATATGAATTATAACAAACTTTACACTCATGGTTAGTGTTTGGCTGAAGCCATTTATTAACCGTTTACCCTTTATATCATAATGGCAACTACACAAAAATGACCCTAATCAAGAGTTTACATACCCCAGTTCTTAATACCGTGTATTACCCCCTTTAAACATCAATGACAGCTTGAAGTCTTTTGTGGTATTTGTGGATTAGGCTCTATCTTCTCAGATGGTAAAGCTGCCAATTCCTCTTGGGAAAAAGCCTCCAGTTCCTGGAAATTCTTGGGCTGTCTTGCATGAACTTTACGTTTGAGATCTCCCCAGAGTGGCTCAATGATATTGAGGTCAGGAGACTGAGATGGCCACTCCAGAACCTTCACTTTATTCTGCTGTAGCCAATGACAGGTCGACTTGGCCTTGTGTTTTGGCAATGGTCAGTCATGTTGGAATGTCCAAGTACGTCCCATGGGCAGCTTCCTTGCTGATGAATGCAAATATTCCTCCAGTATTTGATAACATACTGCATTCATCTTGCCAACAATTTTGACCAAATTTCCTGTGCCTTTGTAGCTCACACATCCCTAAAAACCATCAGCGATCCACCTGTGTTTCACAGTAGGAGTGGTGTACCTTTCATCATAGGCCTTGACTCCTCTCCAAATGAAGCATTTATGGTTGTGGCCAAAAAGCTAAAATTTTGGTCTCATCGCTCCAAATGACTGTGCCAGAAGGTTTGAGGCTTGTCTTTGCCGTTTGGCATATTGCAAGTGGGATACTTTGTGGCATTTGCATAGTAATGGCTTTCTTCCGGCGACTCGACCATGCTGCCCATTTTCTTCAAGTGCCTCCTTATTGTGCATCTTTAAACAGCCACACCACATGTTTTCAGAGAGTCCTGTATTTCACCTGAACTTATTTGTGGGTTTTTCTTTGCATCCCAAAAAGTTTTCCTGGCAGTTGTGGCTGAAATCTTAGTTGGTCTACCTGACCGTGGTTTGGTTTCAACAGAACCCCTCATTTTCCCCCACTTCTTGATTAGAGTTTGAACACTGCCGATTGGCATTCTCAATTCCTTGGATATCTTTTTATATCCCTTTCCTGTTTTATACAGTTCAACTACATTTTCGCACAGATCCTTTGACAATTCTTTTCCTTTCTCCATGACTCAGAATCCAGAAAGGTCAGTGCAGCAATGGATGAAAGATGCAAGGGTTTGTCAGGAGTCCAGAAACTCATTAACCTTTTACACACACACTAATTACAAGCAAACAGATCACAGGTGAGGATGGTTACCTTTAATAGCCATACAAACCCCTTTGTGTCAACTTGTGTGCATGTTATCAGGCCAAAATCACCAGGGTACGTAAATATTTGATCAGGGTAATTTGGGTAGTTTCTGTAGTCATTATGATTTAAAAAGAGTAAACAGTTGGATAATAAATGGCTTCAGCCAAAAACTAACCATGAGTGAAAGAAAAGCATGTTTTCATATTCTCTGAAAAATTGACAAGAAATTAAAATCTGCCAGGGTATTTAAACTTATGGAAAAAAGAAATCAAAAAAGCGCAACCCAACAAGATTGATATCAGTGAAAAAAAAATAAAAAAAAAATCACTGAAACAATGTGACTGAGGAATTCCAACGATAATCACCAAATTGGAGTATAAGTGGAAAAAAAAAAAAAAAAAAAACTTAACATGTAAACTCTCAATTGATAAAAGTCCATGTGATGTTATATCTATGGGGGAATGTTCCCTAGATGAAACATAGGATTGTTGCCGTGAAGGTGTTCTTATGCGGCAGAAGGCATGATACTCGGACAACATTTTTCGTACGATATTCGGATCGTGTGTACGGGGCTTTATACTATCAACCTGTCTGAGGAAGAATCGTACGATAAGCGGATCGTTAGCCAGAGCTTCGAGAGCCAATTAGGACAGTTCATCCGATATTTTATCGGACATGCACGAAAATTTTCCTCGTACGATTTTCGTTTAGTCAGTACAGTTGTCGTCCGAAAATACAATACAAATACATTACAACACATGACATCACTTCCGATTTTTTTTTCTGTCATACGAGAATTTGTGACTTTAATAACCCATTTAATTTTACTTGCGACTATTAAGCGAAAAATGTCGTTCGGATCGTGTGTACGGGGCATTAGCCATATGTTTTGAGTCTTTCAGGCTAATTGAATAGCAGTACCCACCCGTCAGGTGAAGGTCACATTGTTCACCACCCTCATACATTTAGGCCCTATGCACACGAGACGCCGGTGCAAACTCTGCTGAACACGCGTTTTTAAAGGCCAAAACCGGCGTTTAAAAATGCCCGTTTTGCCGCGATTTTAGCAGGGTTTTACCGCGTTTGGGTCTATAGGTGTTTAGTTAAGAATCAAAAGACCCTCCCTAAGCTCAAAAAACAGTGTTATTTAACCATTTCAGCCATTTTGGGAGACCAGCAGCAGTGTACTTTTATTTAGCGTATCACTTGCCACATCTGCCACAAGCTGTGGATTGTCCACCTAAAAACGGCAATAAACGAGACTGTGTGCATGGACACATTAGGATAACATTGAATGTGTTCAGGAGCAGTTGAAAAGGTATCCAACTGCCTCTGAACACGCGTTTAACAGCGTCTTGTGTGCATGGGGCCTTAGGCCCCATGCACACAAGACGCAGGTGCAAACTCTGCTGAACACGTTTTTAAACGCTGAAACCAGAGTTTAAAAACGCGCGTTTTGCCACGTTTGCGGCCACGTTTAGCGGCGTTTTACCACGTTTGCATTTATAAGCGTTTCATCATAGACCCTCCCTAAGCTCAAAATAAATAAATAAAAAAACAGTAAATTTTAACTATTTCAGACAGTTTGAGACCAGAGTGAGTAGCAGCAGCTGAGAGAGCAGCAGTGTACTTGTATTTAGCGTATCACTTGCCACATCACCTGCCACAAGTTGTCGATTGTCCACTTTCCACGTTACCTGCCACAAGTTGTGGATTGTCCACAATGCAAGCAATTACAGTTTTCCTTTATATTTAATAGTTTTTAAAAAACAGTGTTATTACCTGTTAACTACTTTTTCCAGGAATCTTCCAGGACGGCTTACAGAGAGATAGGCTCCTCCCACCTAGAACAGGAAACACATGATCCACATCATAAAAGCCTTACTCACGCATTAGCCCCTCAGTATTTAACAAATAACCGAAGGCCTCAGAATCATTAAACCTGGATCAGCGTAGCTCTATCCTTATATATGCTTTACATTGCTACTCACCTCATAAAAAGGGAGGGAACTGACGCCGTCCTGGAAGATTCCTGGAAAAAGTAGTTAACAGGTAATAACACTGTTTTTCCAAGTCATCTTCCAGGACGGCTTACAGAGAGGACAATATAGTACTACCCGATCAGGGCGGGACCACAGCCTGCAGCACTTTCCTGCCGAAAGACTGGTCCTGGCTGGTAAGCAGGTCCAGTCTGTAATGCTTCACAAAAGTCTGGAAACTGGACCAGGTTGCGGCCTTGCAGATCTGGAGGGGAGATGCTCCTGCCCTTTCAGCCCAAGAAGTAGAAACCGCTCTTGTGGAGTGAGCATTTATACCTAATGGAGGTGTGCGGGAGACTGCCTTGTATGCCTCCGCAATGGCCGACTTCATCCACCTGGCGATGGTACCTTTGGATGCCTCTTTCCCCTTGTTAGGACCTGCGAATAAAACAAACAAGCTGGTGGAGCGTCGCCACTCCTTGGTGTGCTCTATGTAGGCAATCAGGCATCTCCTGACGTCTATTTTATTAAATCCTGCTTCCTTATCATTCTTTGGATTTCCGCAGAATGATGGTATCACGATTTCTTCTGACCTATGGAAGTTAGACGATACCTTGGGAGAAAAGCTGGGTCCAGCGAGAGGATAATTTTGTCTTGTAAAATGGTGCAGAAAGGCTCGATCACTGAAAGTGCCTGGATCTCACTGACTCTCCTAGCCGAGACTAGGGCCACCAAAACTACTGTCTTCAGGGTTAACAGTTTTATGGGTAGTTCATCTATAGGTTCAAATGGTGCCCTACCGAGACCCTGTAATACTGTTGATAAGTCCCAGGGAGGGAACCTCCTTGCTTTGGGGACTCGTTTCCGGCTGATGGACACAAGAAATCTTTTGATCAGTGGTTCTTCTGACAGCCTTTGATTTAAAAAGTTGGACAGGGCGGCCACCTGAACCTTAAGAGTACTAACTGCAAGGTTTAGATCTGCTCCGGCTTGGAGGAAATCTAGAACCGCCGGGACCATGGCACCTGACACTCTGTTGTTGTGCCTGCGCCAGTCCCCAAATCTCTTCCAAATTTTATTATAAATTGTGTTAGTGGACGGCTTTCGGCTGCTAAGAATGGTATCGATTACCTTGGCCGATAACCCTCTCAGCTCTAACAGCTCCCTTTCAGAAGCCAAGCCGTCAGAGAAAGAGAGCTCAGTTCTGGATGATTCACTTCTCCCTGGTATAAGAGGTCCGACCTGTAAGGTAGTCTCCAAGGTTCTGCAATGCTGAGTCTTAGAAGACCCGAGAACCAAGACCTCCTCGGCCAAAATGGCGCGATCAGGATGACCTTTGTGTTGGACCCTCTTATCTTCCGGATAATCCTCGGAATGAGGGCAAACGGTGGAAATGCGTATACCAGATCTGCCTCCCCCTGAGGAAACACAAATACTGAGGGGCTAATGCGTGAGTAAGGCTTTTATGATGTGGATCATGTGTTTCCTGTTCTAGGTGGGAGGAGCCTATCTCTCTGTAAGCCGTCCTGGAAGATGACTTGGAAAAATAGGTCACCTTTAAAAACGCTTATAAGCGCAAACGCGGCAAAACTTTTGCGTCTGAACCCAAGACGAGAGTGTGTGCATGGACATAGGATAACATTGAATGGGTTCAGGGGCAGTTGAAAAAAGCGTCCAACTGCCTCTGAACGCGCGTTCAACAGCATCTCGTGCACATGGGGCCTTAGAGTATCACTCACCTTGTGTTTTAAAACACTTACATTTTCTCACTGTTATAGGTAGCGCTGGATTCCCCCCCCCCCCCCCCATTTACTATTTAAAACTTATGAGCACAACTATATCTTGGCAACTAGCACTTTCAAAAGGCAGCTCCTACATTTCCCTCATGACAGATGTACTTAAGTTACACTTTAAGTCAGAAAATTAAGTCCTTCTAGTCTAGATCACTTCAGGCTGGCCCCTTTTGCAGGTATAGCCATGTAAAACATTAAAAATAAGTGTCTATACTGTTTAAAAATCCAGTAATATACTGCCTCTCCCTGCACATACTCTGTTGCTCTCCATTTTTAGGCACTGCTGAATTTTTGGAGGTCAATTTGCTGACAACAGAATTAAACCCTCCTATCCTTTACAGTCAAGGAATGTGCTTCTGTTTGATCTGCAACTGCTATGGTGATGCACGGTCAGTTATGACACCAGCCATTTGATGGTTTTACAGTTTGGTTGATACAAGCAAATGCAACAGTTAGCAATCCTGTGTTTCCAGTGTAGTGGGTGGTTACATTTAGAGGCGGCATCTGAGTGGTAACGGGCTCAGATGCAGCAATTGTTAGGGTTCATGGACCAATTTATGCCAGTGGAGGAGATCAGTGGTGTCCAGTTCCCTACGGCCTGTGGGTGGCGCTGTCACCATGGGCCGGGGTTGAAACACCATTGGAGGTCTGTGCTTTTTTGTCCTCTCGCAGCAGTGGTACAGCGGGGCTAGGAACCCGCTGTGCATGCTGGGAGAGGGGATAAAAGGGGCGGACATCTTCCGCTCGGGGTTCACGCACAGGCACCTTCAGCCTGGGGGTGAGTGCTGGTGGTCTCCGGACGCCCTCGGCCCAGAGACGGAGCTGCGATTCCACCCCAGACACCTTTAGTCTGGGGTGAGGTACTCTGGAGGCCTGGGGCCCAGTACCTTTGACTGGGTCCCGCATGGGATCGAGGATTCCTAGGGGCCCACTGAGTGAGGGGACCCGAATCCAGGGCGAGGGGGACCAGAGAGGTGACCTTCCCGAAGACCCAGCGCAGCATTGGCTGGTGATGGTGGAGACCTCTGGTGACCTTCCGGATGGATGTCTCTCCCTGACAGGGGCCGCATCTAAAGAAGGTAGTCCACGTTCTCATGGTCAGTGGCAGCGACCCAACTAAAACCCAGGTCGGTGGCAGAGACCTCAATTCTAATTCACCCAGTCTGTGGCAGCGACCACCCTCACGGTCAGTGGCAGCGAGCGTGCGCCAAGCCTGTTTGCGCACACCGAAACAGGAGCGTAACAAGTTCATGTTTGTGCCTGGACCTTCCTCTTCACCTTGTCTGTTTGTTGTCCAACCAGTCTGCTCTAAAAGGACCATTTATTGCTCTGAAGAATAAATAAGTGTTGGACTTTCAATGGTGTGGAACTTGGCTTTCTGGGAGTTAAAAGGTAATTCTCAAGGTAAGTGTTTGGCTCTGGACAGGGGCACAGGCCCGAAGGTAAATGGTTATAGCTCACACCTCTACACACAAGAGGATACGAGCTGGTGGTGAGTCACTCTCCTCCCTGGTCCCCTAGACGAGAGTCATTGACAGATAAGGAGGGAGTGAGAGGTGAGGTCGCTACACCAGGAATGCAACTTTTTAAAACCATAGATGGTTTTAGTTCTGCTATGGTTTACTGCTGTTCAGGGGCTTCTGCAAAATGGCAGCCTCCAGCAAGAGGCAACAGGAGCAATGCTGGAGGCAATTTACAGCACAAACATAATTGATGTGGAATGTGTTTCTTGCTAAAGAACATGTATCATGTTATGGGTAAAGTTCTGCTTTAAAAAGTATAACTAGGGCAAAACTTGTTTTAAGATTTAAAACCACCCAAAAAAATGCCAAGGGGTTAACCTGATTTACTTCAAAATAAGTTAGATTTTAGATCTTTGTCTTAGTAAAAGATGGACTATGTCAAACACATGTAGCACACCCCCGTAGGAGCTGCCGTTTTAATTTTGGGCCTTGCACGTTACCTCTGTATTCGTTGTCTAGGGGGGGGGGGGGGGGAGAAAGTCTGTAGTTACTCCAATGTCCACACAAGATGTAAAACTTTAAGCAGTGAGGTTTTATTTTCCTTTTTTGCATATGTAGTACGTGTACCGGAGTGGGCTCCCCATGATACAGCGAAGTCACGAACAAGGAAAACAACTCCACCAGCTCTTGTTAAAAACAGAATTTTACTTAGACGCGGTAAATGAACCCAACCGCTAATTCTGGGAACATACAATAAATTTACAAACACCAAGCCCGAAGGCTGAGACCCTTATGCGACACCCTACGTAGGATGCAGGAGAGAGAAAGTAATTTGCCTACTGGTGGGCACAACTAAACCGCCACACCTTACCTGTTAATACCCTAAAAAACACAAGAATAACTGTATGGATGTGTGGTGCAGCACAACAGTTTACAAACTTGCAAAGCTTTACCGTATTTCCCCCTCCCTTAACCAGTGTTGTATCATGCGTCTGCGTGTTCCTCCTGGAGCACGACGCCAGTCGATCTTGAGTTTGTAAAAAAGTTATTCAGCTCTCCAATTGTGAAGCATCACTTTAGGTTATGGAGTCCCTGTAGTGAACAGTAGCAACAATTGTGGCCGGACACAGAGACCCTACTATCTACAGGCCTGGTCTCCATCTCTAGGCGCCAACAAAGTATGGAGTGCGTGCACAATCTTACCGACCCGGGTCTGCTCTGCATCCGCTGGCGACTCTGACCAGCACAAAATGTCTCTTCAATAAGTATGCGGTCCCGCAGTGTATATTGTTTTGTTCCTCAGCTCTCAGTCTTCCTGTAAGAAATTCCTTGTTCCTCTGGACAGGATCTTGGACACAAGTAGCTTCATCTATCCCCCTCTCCCCCTCAAACAGCAGCATCTTGTGGCCAAACCACAGAATGACAGTTAAATATTTAATTTTAAACAAACAGTGTTCAGACAATGAGAGCTGCTTCCCATCTTACACAAACACTTGAAGACAGAAGGGTGAAGGGAAGGGGTAGGTTCAGGCACATGATACAGATCACTGAGAAGAACTCCTTGAAAATGCAAGTTAGACTTACCGGTAACTTGTTTTCCAAGAGTCTTTCAGGACAGCACATGAGAGAGTGGCTCCACCCACTAGGAAACAATCTCCACCATAATTTAAAAGGAGGCGACTCCCCACATCTCGTCAGTTGTAGTAGAGTACCTCCGGCCCAAGCTGGAACACATAATCAGAATATGGTTAATCACAGCATGTATGTACACACACACACATATATACATATATACACACATATATATATATATATATATATATATATATCATCCAGATATACAAACCAAGAAGGGCGGGTAGCTTGCTGTCTTGAAAGACTCTTGGAAAACAAGTTACCGGTAAGTCTAACTTGCATTTTCCCTTATCGCCTTTCAGGACAGCACATGAGAGGATAATCGAGACTTACCAACTAGGGAGGGACAACAGCCTGCAGGACCTTTCTGCCAAATGCCTGATCATCGGCTGACAGCAGGTCCAGTCTGTAATGATGGACAAATGTCAAATAGCTTGACCACGTAGCCACCTTACAGATCTGATGTGGGGTGGCACCAGCTTTTTCTGCCCATGTAGTGGCTAGAGCTTGAGTAGAGTGTGCACGTATACCCTGTGGAGGAGACAAACCCGTCTGGGAATAAGCCTCAGAAATAGCCAGTTTTAGCCATCTAGCATTGACCCCTTCGATGCTTAGCATCCCTTTCTGTTACCAGAAAAAAGAACAAAGAGTCCGAAGACCTAAAGTCCTTTGTCATTTCCAAGTAGTGTAATAAAATTCTTCTTACATCTAAGTTATGGAATAAAGTCTCCCTTCTTCCTGAAGGATTTGAACAAAAAGTCGGCAGGATAATTTCCTGCGATCTGTTATGAACTGATGCCACCTTTGGCAAAAACCCTGGATCTGTTTTAAGCACAATCCTGTCTGGGTAAATTAACATAAAAGGTTATTTTATTGAAAGAGTGTGTAGTTCACTGATTCGTCTCGCAGTCGTAACTGCAACTAAGAATACCGTTTTAAGAGTCAAATCTTTCAACGAGATTGTCTGCAACGGTTCGAAAGGTTCTTTCGTGAAGGCTTGCAAAACTACCGACAGGTCCCATTTAGGAAAAATGTTTAGTAGGCACTGGCCTGGCTCTAGTAAGTGACTTAAAGAATCTTGTGATCAAAGGAACTGAGGAAATTGGTTTTTCCAGGTATACTCCCAGGGCAGCCACTTGCACTTTGAGAGTGCTTATTGCAAGACCTTTGTCCACACCATTTTGTAGAAACTCCAGAATCGACACAATGTCTTCTAGGGTTCGGTTTGATGAAAGACACCAACTGTTGTAGACTTTCCAAACCTTTGCGGAGATATCTCTAGTTACTCTCTTTCTACTGGCAAGTAAAGTAGATACTAGAGGCTCTGACAGTCCTTTGTTCCTTAATAACTGCTCCTCAGATACCAAGCCGTGAGGCTTAGTCTGGCTACGTCCGGGTGGTACACTGGGCCCTGAAGTAGCAAGTCCTGCCTGAGAGGAAGCTGCCAGAAAGGTTTGATCATCATTTGTAGGATGGAGGAAAACCAGGCTCTTTTCGGCCAGAATGGAGTGATCAGGATTACTGATACCTTTTCCTTCTGTATTTTTCTCAATACCAGAGGGATTAGCTGAAAAGGAGGGAAGGCATAACCCAGATGGAAGCTCCAGGGATGTGCCAAGGCATCTATCCCTATTGATCAAATGTCTCGGTGCAGAGAGAAGAATTAAGGGAGCTGGGTGTTTTCTTTTGATGCAAACAGATCCACCTGAAGACATCCCCACTTCTTGGTGATCAATGAGAATATCTCCGAATTCAGGCTCCACTCTGCCTCTTGAATTCTCTGTCTGCTCAAGAAGTCTGCTACTTTGTTTAGCATGCCCTTGAGATTCACTGCTGACAGGGAGAGTAAATGCTTCTCTGCCCACTCTAGGATTTCTGATGACAGCAACAGTAGAGCTTTGCTCCTTGTGCCCCCTTGTTTGTTCAGGTATGCCACTATGGTGACATTGTCTGAAAGAATCTGCACATGGGACCCTTGGAGGTTTGGAGAGAAGGCAGCCAAGGCTAGAGCAACTGCTTAACTCCCTCCAGTTTGAGGACCTCCCTGTGCTATGTTTTGATCCCAGTGGGCTCCCCATCCCCAACTGCTGGCGTCTGTCGTGACCCTTACTTCTGTCGGAAAGGACCAAAGCAGGCCCCTTGACAGAACTGCCTGATTCCTCCACCACCAAAGAGTCCTCTTGACCCTGGTGGGAAGTTTTACTTTTGTGTCTAAGGTTTCTGGGCTGTGATCCCTTACCTGTAGAAGAAAACTCTGGAGGGGCCTGAAATGGAGCCTCGCCCATTGAATGGCCAGCATTGTTGAGGTTAAGGTACCCAGGACTGACATAATCCTCCTGATTGACACCTCCTGGTTTGTCTGAAGACTGGCTACTACACTCAAGACCTTGTCTCTTTTCTTCTGGAAGAAAAATCCTTTGCTCTACAGAATCTATCGGATAACCTAGAAACTGAACTCTTTGAGCAGGATTGAAATTTGATTTTTGAGTGTTTACAACCCAGCCCAAGGCTTCCAGATGACTGCGGGCCTTGGTTAGATCTACCTGCAACCTCTCTGGAAGGGGCAAAAATTAGGTCGTCCAGATAAGGGATGACCGAGATTCCCTGTAGATGGAGAGGAGCTAGAGCTTCCGCCATTATCTTGGTGAATATCCGCGGAGCGGATGATAGACCAAACGGGAGGGCCTTGAATTGTAAATGAAGCACCTCCTTCCCCATATTTATTGCCAACCTTAGGTATTTTTGAGACTGAGGGGCTATGGGCACATGCAGGTATGCGTCTCTTAAGTCGATTGACGCCATGAAGCATCCCTTGACTAAGATTTTTCACCGAAAAAAAATGGAGTCCATGCGGAACCGCCTGTATTGGACTGACCTGTTTAACGGTTTCAGATTGAGAATGAGACAGAAGCTTCCTGATGGTTTCCTTATCAGGAAGATCTGGGAATAGAAACCCCGGTAACGTTCCTCTGGAGATACCTGAACCACAACTCCCTGTCTCATCAAATCCCCCAACAGGTTTTTCATGGCTAGGGCCTTTGTTGTGTCCCTTGGCAGGTCTGTTACACGGTATCTTTCTGGAGGAAGATGCGAAAGTTCTATTTTGTATCCCTGGGCTAGCGTGTCCAAAATAAATGTGCTTTCCGTCACGCTTGCCCAAAGAGGAAGGAATTTTTGAAGCCTTCCCCCCACAGGCAATGACAAGTCATTGCGTTTTATTGGTTGGCGCAGGAGGATTAAAGAGGACATTCCTTCTGCCTTTACCTTTTTGCGCCGACCAATTCCTTTTTTCTTGGGGCCTGCTTCCCTGATCCTGATTTTTTTGAGGTCGAAAAAACCGCTTAACTGGTTGTTTTTTCTTTTTAACAGGAAAGGACTTCTTCTTGTCCGCTGTCCTATCTAAAACAGAATCTAGATCAGGACCGAACAAAAGATCTCCAAAAAAAGGAATTCCACATAACTTATTTTTGGAAGCAGCGTCCCCTGGCCATGTCTTAAGCCATAGAGCTCTCCTGGCTGAGTTGATTAAGGCCCCAGATCTGGCTGACATCCTTATTGATTCTGCAGAAGCGTCAGAAATATAAGCTACGGCTGCTGCTAGAGTAGAAAAAGAATCAAGGATCTCCTGCTTAGGTGAGTCTGCTATAATATGGGCTTTGAGCGGATTCAGCCAGAACGCCACGTTTCTGGAGACACAGGTAGTAGCCCTAGCTGGTTTAAGGTTACCCATGATGGATTGCCAAGCTTTTTTAAGCTGCTGATCGATCCTTTTGTCCATGGGATCTTTGAGTATACCCATGTCTTCAAATGCCAAGGTCGGTTGACCTGGAAACTTGTGAAAACGCTGCGTCTAATTTTGGAATTTTAGACCAAAGCGCATCTGGATCTTCACTGAACGGAAAGAGTCTTCTATGCGCTCTTGGGAAAAATGTTTTTCTCTGGATCAGCCCATTCCTTTTTAAAGGCTTCCGAGATAACTGAATGCACAGGGAAAGTGCGACTTTTTGGGTCACTAAGCCCTGCATACATTCGGTCATGCAGCGATAATTGGCTCTTTTCTTCATCTATTCCCAATGTTGCATATATTGCTTTCAACAAACTGTCTACTTGCTCTAAGGACAGTTTGTATTTTGAAGGTGCATCTCCTGCATCTTCTTCTTCCTCCTCCTCATCTTCCCTGGAGTGAGAGGGGGAATGTTCCCTTTGGGTAGGAGGGCCAGCTTCAGCCTCTAGCCCTGGGATTAATTGTGAGCCCTGAGAGGATCCTGAGGTAGTTGGCTGACTCAGGGATGGTGTTGCAAGAGAAGAGCGAAAAGATTGTATGGTAGCATCTAGCTCTTTGACTGATGCGAATAAATCGCTGCATGCAGAAGAAGCTTCTTCCTTCACTAAGGAATCAACACAAATCTGGCATAAAGCTTTCTTCCAGCCCTCTGGTAATTTTGCTTTACATGAGGGACATCTCTTTTTGATAGGAGGGTCAGAGCTCTTAGCCTGCCACATAAACCCAAAAAGAGAAAAAAACACCAGCATCCCTTTTTAGTGAGTCAAACCTGCCTCCTAACGAGCTCACACAGGTGCACAGTTAGTCTAACAGCCAACACCCTGTGCCCAGACAGGCCCCAGCCACCAAGGGGGAAAAAATGCATATAGAGAGAGACACCTACAGTAAACAGGGTAGATCCCACATACCCTCTTACCTGGGCCTTGCTGGTGCCTGTGCCTGTCCCACTCGCTGCTGTCACGTTCATCGTGGATCATCGCTTGTTCTGTGGCATCAAAAGCGGCGGTTCCGGAGTCCATAGACGCCGCTGCGTTGGACCGGAACCGCATTTATAGGCACCAGAACCTCTCCTCCCCTCTCCCCCTGCACGAGTTCCACCGGAAATGACGTTTGCGCCTGATCCCGGTGCCGCCCCTTGCAGGATACCTCACTTCCTGCTAGCTGAGTCACTACTCAGCCTCCAAAAAGATGGCGGCCTGCAACGCCGACATGCGGTTCAAAAAAAAACAGCGAACGGCTGCCGCCGCCGCCTAAGGAGCAGCTCCAGGACCAGTCCTTGCTCCGCTGAGCTGAAAGGGGAGAAGGAGCCCACTTAGCAACTGCCCACTGGTGTGGTGTGGGAGGATCGGACTCTCTGGAGGACAATGTATGGTGGGGTAGGCAGCCTTAGTCTCTCAGGACAGCACCTTAAGAGACCTGACTCCTACTAGGTGTTCCCTTGCCGGAGGAAACAAAAACTGACGAGATGTGGGGAGTCGCCTCCTTTTAAATTATGGTGGAGATTGTGTTTCCTGTTTCCTAGTGGGTGGAGCCACTCTCATGTGCTGTCCTGAAAGACGATAAGGAAAAATAGTCATTCACCACTCTCCCTGGAGTGGTTATTGCTCAACCGGATAGGCCCCTCTCACCTGGCCTAGCAGCCGGCATGATGCACGAACAATAATCAGAACCTGTCTGTGCCACAGACTGGCGGCGCACTGAACTGGATAATCCGGGATCCTCTGCCACAGGACTTAACACCTGAACTTCAAGCCAAACAGTCAAGAGCCTTTAAGCCAGGGATATGCAATTAGCAGACCTCCAGCTGTTGTAGAACTACAAGTCCCATTAAGCATAGCAAGACTGACAGCCACAAGCATGACTCCCAGAGGCAGAGGCATGATGGGACTTGTAGTTTTGCAACAGCTGGAGGTCCGCTAATTGCATATCCCTGCTTTAAGCCAACCCGGCAGACTAAGTTAAACTTTAGTTGCGGTGCATCCTTCAATAGAATTACCAGGCCCTCCTCAAGACACCAGCCTTCCGCTTGGTCTTTTCTAGGACAGGTCCTCCCCTGGTTTCCTCCATTGAGTGGCTTCCCCCCCTCAGGACAGACAGCACAGGATCACCTTCAAGGTGCAGACCCAGTCAGCATAACTGGGCCTACCTGGTAGAGTTGCAGACTCGGACCAGCATGGTTCCGAGGCCAAAAATCACATGTCAACACCCCTCATGCCAGGAGGGCCATGAGGGGATGAAGGACCCCAAAAGATGGCGTCTGCCCCTTAAGTACCCTTCCCCAGCATGCTCAGCAGGTAGACCACACCCACTGAACTGCTCCCGGGGGAAGGTACCCAATGCACTCTGGCTTGTCAATCTTCCACGTTGGCCTGAGGTGGTAACGCCACCTACAGGCAACAATGGGTAGTTTTTCCCAACACAGCCATAGCCGGAACAGAGGCTAATTTGGCATAATTATATACATCTGAGTCTAATAGCTCAGCTACCCTCTAAATTGAAACATAGCACCCAGTCATTGGGAGCTACACAGTTGATTTCACCTGCTGGATTCTGCCTTCCTCTTGCCATTGAGCTGCATTTGATGATAAGTTTCGGGGGTGAATGGATTAACATTGACAAGGGCAGGGTCATCCAGCTCTGCACTCATTCCAGCCATGAACCTCATCATCCTCTGCCGGGCACAGGGCACCTTGGAGCTGGGTGAGGGTAGGTTATTGTATAGCAAACTCTGCACAAAAAAAAAAAAAAAAAAAAAAAAAGACACAGAATCCCTTTATTAGCATCTTCTGTACTACACTGGGAAGAACAGAAAAATCATTGTCCACCGCTAACTTCAGCCCCTGCAATGGTGGAAACTAAACATCTGTTATTTATGTCCCATATTTAAGCAATGAAAAAAAAAAAAATCTATAAAATTCTTGCTTGTGCAATTCCCATGGACCATCACCATTTACCAATAGACAAGGGATGGGCATGTTACATCTTCAAGGGGCATAACTGTGCATGCTTAGCAGAGGCAATGTTTGATGGCACAGAATGCATAGCAGTTGGTTGTCTGACCACAGTTTTATCCCTGTGCAGTTTAAATACCTTGCCTTTAGCAGTCTGAATGTAACTAATCTTCTCTGCATATCACAGCTAATCAATGATGAAAGCTTTTGTGAAACATTTAGAGAAATATACAGTTTTAATAAAACATCTTAATACACAATCCACCATAAGAGGTTAGTTTTACCTTTGGGGTAAAAGGAGTGTCACAAAGTTTCAACTTGTGCCATGTGTGGTAATGTAGGGGGGTGCCAGGACAATCTCCATCAGAGTCAATCTTGGCTAGGGGAGAGCCATCACTGCTGGGGCTTCCATCCAAATAGGCACCTGAAGGAGACACTCCTCTCTCATTACGTTGGGGAGTAACTGGGAACAGATTGCTCCCTGTCCTCCATGCCATGGCATCACTAGGGTTCTCTATGGCAGGAGAACCCTGAAAATAGTCTTTGCCATCACCCTCTTCATCGCTGCTGGAAAAGTCCAGTTTCTGAATAATTCCACAATCATACGTCATGGTGGACATCATCTCTGCTGGGGAGAAAAAAAAAAAAAAAAAATCTGCAGCAGAAACATACACTTCCTATTCTTAGTTTCTAAAGGAGACATTTGGGCCTTATAAACATACATAATTCCCATTCTGCAGCATCAGTATTGGGCAATAACCCCCCATCAGCTGAAGAGAAATACGACCAAAAAAGCTTTGGCCATACTTCTCTTCAGGGTGTAAAGGCCAAAAAAGCCATATGACAGCGTATAGAAAACGGTCTGCATTACCCATAGCATGTAAACAAACTAAAACAGAACCATATTTGTGTTGCAGTGGAACATTCCCCCTCACTGGTAAAATTCTGTCAGGACAGGAAGGGAAATCTAGGATCTAAAGCCAAGGAAACATTTTGGCTAGACTCACTTTAAGTTCAGCTTTCAGAAACGTAAAAAAATCCTGTGCATCATGCCCCTAGAAGAGCTAAATGTACGCCTAGGTTGCCATATATATATATATATATATATATATATATATAATTTATTTTTTTGTTTTACGTCCTTTGCTCCTGTATGCTGCTCCTCCTCTCCTTGGGACTGTTCCCCTATAGCCATGCCTCTCTGGCATTCTGCATGTTAGTTGCACCCTTGCATCACATACAATGAAGGATAAGCAGTCTTGCATTTTAAGTGCAGAGGCCAAAGGTCCCCCCACAACTCGGCATTAAAAGAACACCAGTTTGTTAAAAAAATAAAAAAAAAAGTGATCAGTGCGATGCATTGGTGCATCACCAGCAGCTGGTGTGAATTACACCCCCAATCTCCCTGCAAGAGGCGGTTTTTAAAATGTTCCCAGGGTTCAGCTTTAAATCCTTACAAATCTGGATGCTTTAAATTAGTTGCAAAAAATATTTAAAAACTGTTTTTTTTACTTTTTGAAATGTGTAAATGCATGCATTTACTGTACTATAGCATTTTGCATCAAGCTTCAGCCACTTGTTGCCTTGGCTGTGAGCAGTTTAAGTGCATAACATGTATCACAAGTTTACAGGTGCTCCTATCCTATTGAATGTCCAAAGGCATCAGATTACATAAAAAAAAAGAAAAAAAAAAAAAGGGGGCTCATGTACTAGTAGCGTAGGGCATTAAGCTATAAGTGACTAAACATGTGAATGGACACAATTGCAAACAATGGGATTCTGCATGTTGAGAGAGTAATCAGGTGTAAAATAAAAAATGCAGTTTAAGCTCCTCCACAAAAGAATAAAGTCTTTATTTTCAGCCATCTTTGACCAATTTAGAAATTTCAGAATTTTTAGTTAAAAATTATTTTCTAAATAAAAGATCCTTTGTGAATTGAGCTCAATCGTTACCTCCTCCAGCATAGGTAGGGAGTCTGTCAACAGTAAGTGGATTTGAACAAGCTTGGGATAAACTGATCAAAGAAAAAGTTGGCTCTGACTCCATTTATAAAAGTAACCACAAAATCAGGATTTTTTTGGGGACCATTCCTTCTAGAAGGCCTCATTCACACTGACATACTTAAGTCTACACCCATGCAACAGCCATATATCCATTCACAACAATGGGATGCAGCAGCTGCTTGGATCCAGCCACTGCCCCCAATTTGATAGCATCCATACTTGCATGGCTGTTCAATTGGGAGTAGCAGCTATGTGCATGTAGCCACCACATCCCAATTGAAAAAATGTGGCTGCCTTTACAGGGATGCATGAAACACCTGTGCATCCCAATGAAGTCACACACTTAAATTTGCCAGTGCAAATAAGGAATAAAAAAAAAAAAAAAAAGTCAAACATTCTAGAAAAAAAAAAAAAAAGCCTAAACAATTGGGCAGATACAAAGTGAAAAACATAACTAGCAAATAGAAAACCCATCTTTTGAAAAGAAGCTTCAGGATTTTGCTTAAAAGATTAGCCAACAAGCATCCCTGCAAATTTGAAAATGCTGTAGGAATATACAGGTACCCTAAACCAAACGACCATCTTATATTCTTATAGGATCCAGTTACCTGATAGTTGAACAGTATAAAAAGTCTTATCCCCTATCTGCAGCACAGTGCACACTACTTTTAACTTGCAGATGCACCCATTGCTAACCAGCAAAAAAAAAAGGGCCAGCCCCTTTCAATCCCTCAATTTATAGTCTATTGCTATAGGGGCCCATGCACCTGATGTTACCTGCCATACTCACCTGGATGTTTATCAACACTTGCAGACAGGCTGCAATGCCTAGGGGTGGTTGTAATTAACAAAATTGCCTCCTGGAAGGACCTGGAGAACAGGTGCAAGTATGCAAGGCTTGATTGCCAAAGGTCAGTTTGCCCAAACCTGATATTTCAGGATGTTATTAAGTAGTTTTTAAAGCTGGCTACACATTATATAATTTTCTTGTTCAATTTCCTTTAGATTTACTTTCTACTATGTAGTGCAAGGGCCTGCCTGATTGCATACAATTTAAAAGTATTTCGGTTTGACCTCATATTAATGGTATTGGTAAATCTGAGGGCCGGCTCACACTACTGCGATGCTGGGAACCCCGTGAATCCACTGTGAGTTCCCGCATCGCATTTCTCCTGGCGGCAGTTCACACTGCCCCTATGCGAACTGCTGGGAGTGTCAATTAAAAGTTAATGACACCCCCAAATCAGTTTGCATATCGCAGTGCGAACGGCAAGTTCGGACAGGAATCGGATTGCATGGGTGTTCACACCCATGCGATCTGATTCTGCTGTGGACCAAAAAAAGGGTTCTGTGCGAGTTTGGTCTGAATGCAATGCAAATTCAGCCATACTATCTGTATGGCGGAAATCACATCGCACAGAGATCGCATGTGATTTGCACTGCAATGCGATGCGAATCACATCCGATCTCGGATATTGCACCAGTGTGAACCGGCCCTAAAGGCAAATTATACAAGAAAATTGTATAATGTGTAGCCAGCTTTCGTAATAAAACTACCTAAGGGCTTGTTCACACCCTGCCTGTTGAGCTGTGCTGATCTGCACAGACTCCACACAAGGGCACATAAATAACAATTATCCTGATAAAAATGGAGCATTTCTACGCAGCACAACTTGCTACACTGCTTGTCGTAGCAAAGTGCTATAGTGCCCAGAGTTATATAAAGTATCATTTTGTGATACTTCAATAAAGTTAAAATAACAACAAATAAATATAAGCAGTGTGATGCATTGTAAATAAGGAAGACCTCTGGTTTAATCCGAATTGAGGCTTGGACTGAACCTGGAAGGAATCTGTTGTTCCCACCCACTGCTACCCAATCAACGGTGGCCAGGGCATTCCTTGATCCACAGCTGCATATCACAAAGGGATATCATTGACCTACTATGACCATATGGTGCTTTCTTGGTACCAACATGGCAGCATACATGTGTAGTATGCTGCCGTGGATTAGTGCCAGCAAAACGGAAAATTGTTATCCAAAACGTACCATAATTTTCCTTTTCAGGGTCTATCCTCACGCCAGCACACAATGGGTTAATGCCTCCTGTGGGTTCCAGAGGAGGCGTTTACCCAATGTGTGCCGGCGGCGTGAGGTAGGGACAGGAATGGGGCTTTTTTTACACTTGCGTTATCTGTTAAAAAAACAACCTGTGGTGGATCATTTTCACAGAGTAGCAAGGGGGCAGCTGACAGGTATGTAGGAGGTGATACTACAGCCAACGAAATGCCTTTTTTTTTTAGACAGTCAAATGGCCTTTTTCATTGGTAATACCCTGCTGCAACTGCAAGCCTAGCATTTGGCTCGCAGGAGCGGCACAACACTATTCACTTGAATAGGTCACATTTGCATGGTGGTATTGCCTGCCAAATGTGATGGGGGGGGGGGGGGGGGTTAATTTTGCTGCACTGCAACGTGGCATATTTCGGTTGTGGCATGTGTATACCCCATGAGACTGTATTTGGAGCTAATGAGGGCAGTTGGGTACAGTAAAAACACCTATTTTTACTGCCCTAATCGCAAGTGTAAACTAGGCCTCGATGATACCTCTGAGCTGATATCCTGGGCCTGCAAACCTACTCACTGCCTAATTTGACAAGCATTACACAGAACAGGAAGTGAAGGGAAAACTCTCCAGTGGGGTCACAGACAGCATTTAAAACCTGACAGAGCTCCTAAACCTTCCTTTCTCTACCCAAAGTAAAAGTTTTGGTCGGAGTCAGGCTTAAGGCTGGATTCACACCTAGGCATTTTTTGTGCTTTTTGCATTTTGCAGATTTGCACTACAGAACGTGTTCTATAGGAAACCATGTTAAATGGACTGTAGTGCAAAATGCAAAAAGCACTGAAACTGCATAGGTGTGAATCCAGCCTTAAAGTAGATCTTAACCTAACTGGATAACATTCAGTTTGTTAAAGCACCGTTATAATAAAATGTAACTTTTTTGTTTTAAATATAAAATACTGTTTTCCCCTTTTTTCAATGCTGATCTTCCCCAATGACTTCCTATCTACATGCACATGCTTCAGCATCATCTGCACATCATTTCTCTGGAGCAGCTTCCAGATAGTGACAACGGTGGACCTATGCAATGTGTGTAGTCTCCATTAGGGGCACGTGCTATGTGGTGACAACACAGGAGTACAAGTGGGAGAGAGGGACAGAGTGTTGTCACCTTATAAGAAGAAATGACTGAACCAGGACTTTCTTGACCAAGGATTCATTTAATGAAAGCTGCAGATATGAAAAAGACTGAAAACTATTTTAGAAATGGCATTTATATTTTACAGCTTATATGAAGTTTTAGCAATTGGGTTTAGATCTGCTTTAACCCATTCACTGCCAGGTCCTTACATAGTATGGACCTGACAGCAGGGGGGTTTCACACACCATCCGTTGGCTGCAGCCCACTGGATTGTGTGTAAAACTGACAGGCAAAACTGACAGACTCCTGCCTGTCAGGTGGATGCGTTTGGGCAGCTGCGCTGCCGTCTGATTGCCGCCACACACCCCCGGTACCGACACCCCTGCCATTCATTCCGGGCTCCGCTTGCCCATCCGCATGCCCGGGACTGACATGGCAGGTGGCGGCAGGTAGAGCAGAGGGAGAAGAGCAGACTTACGTCCACTCTCTTCCCCTTCTTGGTGTGACCCAGAAAGGGACATGTATGATGTCCCTTCCAGGCCAGCCTCCCAGTATCCCCGGCTAGCATAGCCGGGAAGAGATGTAGTGCAATGCGATATGCATTGCATTACATTCAGTGGAGCCCACAGGAGACAACCCTGCATGTCTCACTAAAGAGAACCTGTCACCTACAAATCATCACATTGGGGACTTTTTGTCCCATATGTGACGGAAAAAAAAAATGAATCAAGCAAAAAAATAAAAAAAAGTTACACACAAGCACATAAACCCCCCCCGCAATTTCTTTTGAGGCCCCCCCACCCTCACATATATGCATATACAAATGTAAATGCACGCGTTGGGGTGCCTACATGTGAAAACATTGATTGTGATACACATGTTACATATCGCTGCACACGCCTGAAGGAGAGCAATGATTCTAACACAAGAATTCCTCCGTAACACTAAACTGACCTAATAGGGTTCTTTCGAAGCGTCGCCTGTAGAAAATATAGGGTACTGAAGTTTGTCGCCATTTAATGGACGCATGAAAATTAAAATTTTGATGTGTTGGGTATTTATTTACTCAGTGCAACCTCATCTTTTCTATTACGTTTGTTTGCCCTAAAAATTTTACTGAAACTTTGCGTTTCCTAGACCTCTGCGGTAATATCAAGTGACATAAAAAAATGGAACTACCACAATTTTATTCTCTAGGGTGTCTGCTTTTGAGAAAATATATAATATTGTTTTTTTTTTGAATCTTCAGGCCTAAAAGTTTTTTTAAACGTGTGCAAAAATGGCGCTTGCAGCGAAAGGGTTAAGGCTCACTCACATGGGCATCTAAAACAATGAAGTCATAGCAATAAGTCCTATCAATTCAAAATGATGGCCAAAAAAAAAAAAACTGCTTTGGTTCTCTGAGTTTCCGCTCGCCCTCCGGGGGTTTATTGAAGACAAAGTAACAAATAAGTGGAGTTTCTCCTCCTGCATTGGCACACTTACCCCATACCTATCATTGAATATTTATGTTGTCCCACTTTCCAGCTCCTGGGAAGAGACAAAGCTCAGCATGTAGTCATTATTTATAGACCTGACTGTTGCCCTCTATTCCTATTCTTTGCTATCTATGACCCGTTCCCTTGAATCACATCTTGCGTTATAACTAAACTTGTATTGTAAAGTAAACTTGTCCAATACAAAAAATAGTACTGCTCAGCTGGGTTTTGTGAGCCTATAAGCAAATTCTGTCTTTTTAGAAAGTTGTCATTTACCGTATTTAAAGCGCTCTCCACTTTGAATGTAATTTATGCGCTAATAAATTCTGCACTGTATCATATGGGCAGTGGAGTTCTGATGTTCTGTAAACCAGGAGCTTGCGGTGCTGCAATACTTCAAAATGCTAGAAGTGTGCCCCCTTTAAATTGCCTTGGTGTCCATAGTCACTAAGACAGAAAGTAATGGGAAATTCAAAATGTTATGGTTGTCACCAGAACAGGAAGCAAAAGGAAGTCATGCAATGGGGACACCTGTTCAATTGACAACACACTCAGGCTGGGTTCACACTATGTGTTGCAGGGCACTGCAGGGGGGCTGTTGTGTCCCCGCTCACCTTTCAGGTCCAAATTTTTGCCTGAATTTGGACCTGAAACGGAGCCAAAGACGCACAGGTCCCTTCTACTGTGCGCTCCGCAGTCGCCCCAGAGATGTGTGAATCGGCTCCATTGAGGAAAAGCCGCATCCAATTTGCATAAGTGTGAACCCAGCCTGAGGCCTGGTTCACACTGGTGCGATGCAAGAACCCTGCGAATCCACTGCGGGTTCCCTCATCGCACCCGACTCGCACGGCAGTTCACACTGCCATATGCGAACTGCCGGGAAGTGTCATTATAAGTGTAGCGGGTATCAATATTTAGAGAGAGTGCTTGGGCGGTAGCATGGCCCAAATGCAACAATTACAAGGGTTTTGTGGTTGCCTTTTGTTCGTGGAAGATATCAATGGTGTCCAGTTCCCTGCGGCCCCTGGGTGGTGCTGTCGCTTTGGGCTGGGGTTGAACCACCATTGTAGGGCTGTGCCCTTTTTGTCCTCCTGCAGCAGCAGTACGGCGGGGCGGGGAACCCGCTGTGCTTGCTGGGAGAGGGTATAAAGGGGGCGGACATTTTGCGCACGAGGAGTCTGAGCACCAGGCACCTTCAGCCTGGGGGCTGCTGTCCGTTCGTCCATGCCCAGGTGCCCTTGGCCTGGGCACGTGGAGTCGAGTTCCATCCTAGGCACCTTCAGCCTTGGGTGAGGTACTTTGCAAGAAGGCCTGGGGCCCAGTACCTTCCACTAGGTCCCGCGAGGGATGAAGTATTCCTAGGGTGCCCCCGGAATTGGGTGCCCGAATCCAGGGCGTAAGGGACCAGAGATGTGACCCTCCCAAAGAGCTGGTACAGCATAATGCCAGTGACGGTGTGGGCCTCTGGAGACCGTCCGGATGGATCTCTTTCCCTGACAGGGGCCGTGGTCAGTGGCGGGGATCCAACTGAACCAGGTCGGTAGCAGAGACCTCTATTCAAGGTCTGTGGCAGAGACCTCTACTTTCACCAAGGTTTTTGGCAGAAACCAAACTCACGGTCGGTGGCAGCGACTGTGCGCCAAGCCTGTTTGCACTATACGGAACAGGAGAGAACTTTAATTCTTTGATTGTGCCTGAACCCTCACCCCACCAAGTTGTGTTTGTTCAACCTGTCTGCTTGCAAAGAGGCATATTTATCTCTGCGGAAATAAATATAGATGTTATACTGTCACCTGGTGTGGGCTTACTTTCCTGGGAGCAAAGTGTTCTACATTCACCTATCTACTAGTCTTTTTTGAAGTGGAATCTCTGTGACAGGGACACAGACCCGAAGGTAAAGATCATAGCTCAAACCTCTACACACCTAAGAGGGGCGAGCTGGTGGCAGCATCTCACTCCTCCCCCTTGGTTCCCCTAGACGAGTAAACCAGCCGTAAAGAAGAAGAAGGGGGAGAGAGGGTGAGACCGCTACATATGTTAACGACACCCCTATTTCAGCTCGCGTATCGCACTGCGAACTGACAGTTCAGACATGAATTAGATCGCATATGGCCCATCAACATTGCAAAATCCGCCCATCGACATTGCAAAACCCGCCCATCAACAGTGCAAAACCTGCCCTTCAATTGTTTTAACACGCCCCGCTAAGACGTGTACTTTATTGCTAAAATCACCCCCGCCCCTTGCAGAGTAGCACTAGCATCGGGAGCGTGCGGCATGTGTCATAGTCATTGCGCAGGCGCCGTGTAGAGCTGACTCTCAGCTCTACATCTTCGGCTATTTTCGAAGGCTCAGTTGAGGTTCGTACTGCGCAAGCGCCGCACCTGCGCAGTACAGGGGGGTCCTTACCTGCCGGGGGGAACTTATTCGGCAAAACACCAGCCCTAAGAGGGGTTTTCCCCTTGCTGTGAGCGATTACACTTCACTTCCTGTTGAGTCTCTGTTGCAGGAAGTGAAGGAACACAGACAACAAAAAACTGAACCCCAGGCAGAAATAAATGACACATATTAATGCAGTGCTGTAATCGCATCCTAATATGTATTTCCTTCATGCAAGCAGAGTAAATACAGAAATGTGACCTGATATTAGCTTCTTGTGGTCCTTGTACAGTAGAACTCAAAGAGGTGGAGGTAGAAGCAGCACAAAGAACCAATCAAGTCTGTTGAAGTGCATGGAGAATGCTGATAGGATTATGCCCCGTACACACAGTCAGTTTTCCCGTCAGAAAAAGTCCGATGAGAGCTTTTGGTTGGGAAACCTGACCTTGTGTATGCCCCATCTGACTTTTTCCAACAGGAAAACGGCCAAAAACAGCCGGCAAAAGATAGGGTTCTCTTTTTTCCCGTCAGGATTCCCGACTGACTTTTTTCCGTCGGAAATCCCGACCGTGTGTACGGGGCATGAGTGAGCAGAGCTGCCAGTCTTGAGTGGAAAAAAGTCTTTCATTAAATACATATATTCCGAGACAGAAAATGTTTTTATATACATATACAGGTACTTTCATATTTTTCAATAAATTGTTGATGTTATTACATGAAAGACCCTCTATCCCCTTCCTATCCTGTTCACAAGACTGGTGGCTGATATGCCCCGAGCCACCAATCTTGTTCATTCCTCACTGTAGTCCATTGTAAAGCAAAGTAAAGCAAAGTACAGTGATGAAAGTACCTTGCTGCTCACTACTGTGGACGGACCCAGAAGTATCAGACTGCCCACTGTGCTGCATACAGTACTTATGCTGGCCATACACTAGCCGAAAAATAGTGAGAAAATCTGTCATTTGTACCGTTCGTTCCTTTAGTTAACGGGCACAAATAGAAAATCAATTTTAACTTTTCAGAGCTGAAAAATCGAAGGAACAGGTTGGAAAATTCTTGCCGAACGAACGATAAATGGAAAGGTGTTTCTTGCCACAACTCTTTGCACTAGGCATACACAACAAAACAAACAAAAAACTGATCCATTTATGTCCATTGAACAATGTATCAATCAAAATTTGGTCATTACATGGTGGCAAGAACATTTGCTCTTACGGCCGAGTGTTCGTTATTCGATTAACTAGTTTGAACGATTTTTCGTATAGTGTATGGCCAGCATTAGATTGTTGGGCAGGTAGACTCCTGGTCTATCCAACCTCCAATGACCTCACTGACAGACAAGGAGTCTCTGTCTGTGCCTGCAGGTCATGAATATCTCATCACATTCATACCCTATCCAGTGATGGCGAACCTTGGCACCCCAGATGTTTTGGAACTACATTTCCCATGATGCTCATGCACTCTGCAGTGTAGTTGAGAATCATGGGAAATGTAGTTCCAAAACATCTGGGGTGCCAAGGTTCGCCATCACCAGTGTTGGTCATCTTACTTTAAAAAAGTAATTAGTTGCCGTTACAAATTACTTCTCCCAAAAAGTAATTGCGTTAGTAACTCAGTTACTACATTGAAAAAGTAATTAGTTACTCAGCAAAGTAACTGACTTTTTTTTTGAGGGCACATAGCACATCAGGGCATGGGGCACATAGCACATCAGGGCACATAGCACATTAGGGCATGGGGCACAGGGCACATAGCACATGAGGGCACATCAGGACATGGGGCATATAGCACATCGGGGCACATAGCACATCAGGGCACGGGGCACATCAGGGCATGGGGCACATAGCACATCAGGGCATGGGGCACATAGCACATCAGGGCACATAGCACATCAGGGCACATGATAGAACATAGCACATCAGGGCATTGGGCACAGGGCACATAGCACATGAGGGCACATCAGGACATGTGGCACATAGCACATCAGGGCAGGGCACATAGCACATTGTTTACCAGCCATAAAGAGTAGCGCAGGAAGCGTGTGTAATAAGTCCTCTCTCATGTCACGGCACTGACGGCAGTCATGCTACTCCCCGGCAGCCCCTCCTCTCTTCTCGTCCATCCCAGATGATGTCACAAGCAAATGGGGATGGACAAGAAGAGAGGAGGGGCCGCGGTGAGCAGCGTGACTGCCGTCAGTGCCGTGACATGAGAGAAACCCGGTCATAGAGGAGAGGAGGAATTACACTACTGCCATCTAGTGCCGGTAGATGTAATTGGGGTAATGCCGCCCAAGTAATGGTAACTGTGTTACCATGAGGGGAAGAGTAATCAGTTAGATTACTCGTTACCCTCTAAAGTAACTGCGTTACGTAACTCCGTTTATTCTAACTCAGTTACTTACATCACTGGCCATCACTGCCCTATACTGTGGGGATAATGTATAGTAATGTATAGTGTAGTCACACCCCCAAAATGTGAACTTAGGAGAAGCGTGTGCGGTGATGTGTGTGGGTGGTGTCAGAGTCCTATGAGTAGAACACTACTGATCTGCCGCACACACACCTATGATCCTGCCTACTCAAGGCTCTAAATCCCAGGACATGATGGGATTTGTAGTCTCAGTGAGCAGCTACAAACACTAACAGGAAGTGACGTTGCCACTTCTGAGATCCCACCTACTAGAGCCTAAGGATTGAAGAAGAAGCAAGCTGTGCAAGCGATGACGTCATCAATTTTTAAATTTAGCGAGTTTTATACAAACTGTCCACTTTTAATACAAATCCCATTTGCGGTTTTGCTGAAGCATCCACATATGGCTATTGTACAGACTTTAACACTATTCCAGAGTTCTTCTTTAAGCCCAGTCGAGATATCAATCTACTGTTCTTATCCAGACCACTGGCTACATTTATTGATTCATTTTTTCATATCCCAAAAGAAGGGGGCCTTTGCAACACGTGTTGGATTTTTCTTGTGAATAAAAGTATTCATACCCCTTGAAATTTTCCACGTTTTGTCATGTTACAACTAAAATCATTAATGTATTTTATTGGGATTTCATGTGATAGACCAACACAAAGTGGCACATAATTGTGAAGTGGAAGGAAAATAATAAATGGTTTTCAAAATGTTTTACAAATAAGTATGTGAAATGTGTGGCGTGCATTTGTATTCAGCCCCCCTGAGTCAATGTTTTGAAGAACCTCCTTTCGTTGCAATTACAGCTGCAAGTCTTTTTGGGTATGTCTCTACCAGCTTTGCACATCTACAGAGGGAAACTGTCCATCTACCGCTCTCCTACTGACACTGTCCCCGATCTCCGCTCTGTGTAATCAGAGCGGAGATCAGTGACGTGTCACTCGTAGCCACGCCCCCACACAGTAGTAATCACTCCCTTAGGCATACGTAACCCCTTCAGCGCCCCTAGTGGTTAACCCCTTCACTGCCAGTGTCATTTTTACAGTAATCAGTGCATTTTTATTGCACTGATTGCTGTAAAAATGACAATGGTCCCAAAAATATGTCAAAAGTGTTTGATGTGTCCACCATAATGACGCAGTCATGAAAAAAATTGCTGATCGCCACCATTACTAGTAAAAAAAAAAAAAAATTCATAAAAATGCCATAAAACTATCCCCTATTTTGTTAACTGTATAACTTTTGTGCAAACCAATCAATAAACGGCGGCTGCGATTTATTTATTTTTTTTACCAAAAATTTGTAGAAGAATACGTATCGGCCTAAACTGAGGAAAAAAAATGTTTTTTTATATATATTGCATTTTTTTCAAAATTGTCGCTCTATTTTTGTTTATAGCGCAAAAAATAAAAACCGCAGAGGTGATCAAATACCACCAAAAGAAAGCTCTATTTGTGGGAAAAAAAGGACGTCAATTTTGTTTGGGAGCCACGTCGCACGACCGCGCAATTTTCAGTTAAAACGACGCAGTGCCGAATCGCAAAAAGGGGCCTGGTCTTTATGCTGCATATTGGTCCGAGGCTTAAGTGGTTAAACTTTTCCACAACTTTATCCCTGACCTGTCTAGTGTGTTCCTTGGCCTTCATGATGCTGTTTGTTCACAAAAGCCTCGTACACACGACCGATTTTCTCAGCAAAAAACTACAAGAAACCTGTTGGGAGAGCTTTCTTGCCGAGAAAACCTTTCGTGTGTATTGTTTCTCATCGAGAAAACTGCCGGGAATCTTCACGAGAAAAATAGAGAACCTGCTCTCTGTTTTCTCGTCAGGATTTTCGTTTTTCTCGTCGAGATTCTCGTCGACCTGTTTCCCAACGAGAAAACCGGTCGTGTGTATGCTTTTCCGAGTCTTAAAAAATCGCGCATGCTCAGAATCGGGAGCGTTTCTTCTGGTAAAACTAGCGTTCGTAATGGAGATAGCACATTCGACACGCTGAAACGAACTGAAAGCACAAAGACTGAAAAGCGTGAATCGTCTCTCCCCAAACTTTTACTAACACGCGGTAACACAAGATCAGCAAAAGCAGCCCAAGGGGTGGCGCCATTGAAATCGAACTTCCCCTTTATACTGCCGTCGTACGTGCTGTACTTGACCGCACTTTCCAACTATGAGATTTGGAATTGACAGTGTGTACGCAAGGAAAGCTTTACAAGAAGCTCGTCGAGAAAAACAAAGTTTTTTTTTTTTACGACGAGATTTTTGGTCGTGTGTACGAGGCTAAGGGTCCTTTCACACGGGGCGGATCCGTGCAGATCCGCCCCGTGAAGCTCCGCTTGCTCAGCGGGGATCGCTCCGTTGATCCCCGCTGAGCCGACGGATGACTGGGCGGTCCCCGCACACTGTGCAGGGACCGCCCTGTCAGAGCGCCGCTCTCCCCTATGGGGAATCGGATGACGACGGACCGTAGAATCCGTTGTCATCCGATCCGCTCCGCCGACGGAAGGAAAAATAGGGTTTTCCTCCGTCACACTTTGGCGGAGCGGATGTCAGCGGACATGTCTCCACTGACATCCGTGCCTCCATAGGGGTACATGGAGGATCCGTTTTAGGTCCGCCTAAAAAACTGACAGGCGGACCTGAACGGACCTCCGTGTGAAAGAGCCCTTAAGGTTCTTTAACAAACCTCTGAGGGCTTCACAGAAACGTCTGTATTTATACTGAGATTAAATTACACACAGATAGACTGTATTTACTAACTAGGTAACTTCTGAAGGCAATTGGTCCTGCTAAATTTTAGTTAGGGGTATCAGAGTAAAGGGGCTGAATACAAATGCACGCCACACATTTCAGATATTTGTAAAAAGTTTGAAAAACATTTATCATTTTTTTTCCTCGTCACAATTATGTGACACTTTCTGTTGGTCTATCATATAAAATCCCAATAAAATACATTTACGTTTTTGGTTCTAACATTACAACATGTGGAACATTTCAAAGGGTATGAATACCTTTTCAAGGCACTATATAAATAAAATATTATTGTGGACTCTTATAAGTGAAGTGAGCTCCTGTTCTCTACTCCATCTCATGTAATATGTCTGCAGTTTCTGACATTCTTTTGCAGTATTTCCACAGCCTCTGACCTTCATAGCAGTATATACTGAATATAATATGCAGTCTTGGTGAAATCTAAGGCCACAGCTGAAGCCCCCTATACAGGGGCGTATGTACAGTGGTCACCATTTTGACCTGGCCCTATGCTCCAGGAAGCTGTGCGGCCCCCTGTAAGCCTGGATAGGAGGTTGGCGGGGGTGGCGGCATGTAGAGGAACTGATCCCTCCATGTAGCTGCTGAAGCTGAATACCGGCTTCTCCTCCTCTCCCTCCCGCAGACATACAGTGGCTGCAGGAGGGAAATGAAGGGTATTGGTTTCTCCACATGTCGCTCCCTCTACCTCCCTATCGCTGTCCTGGCCTCCTGTGTGCTTCCCTGGCCCCCACACCCGCCCTGCAGCGCTGTCGGCTAACAGAAAGCTCCAGGAGCTTTCCCATCATATGACAGCCAATCACGGCAGTCACATGATCCTAAACCCCGCCCTGCCTCTCGGCATCTGAAACCCATTAAATGGCCAGGAAGCGCCAGTGCCAAGGGGTTTAAAAAAAACATAATGTGCTAATATGTTGTTCACAGGGGAGGGCTGGGCCAGGGGGCAGGGTGGCAATTGCCCCCCAGGCCGCCTTAACTTATGTTCAAAATGGCCGGCAGCCGCTGCCCGCTACCATTTTCTTATTTATTCTGGTCTAGGAAGTCGGGCTGGGGGCATGGCCATGGCGGCCGACCACTAGCTGTTGCATTCCGGGAGTTGTAGTCCGCACTCAAGCTTCTGGTGGGTGGAAAACACAGCAACGCAGAGGAAACTACAACTCCCTGGGACCGGATTCTTGGAAGCAGGCAGAGGCAGGGCGTGCCAGGGAGTCGGGACGCAGGGGTGCAGGGCTGGGCGCTGGCTGCAACTTGACCCTAGGATCAGGAGCGTTACACCTCCCAAGAGACCGTGGCGTGCAAGGACCTGCTGAGCTGAGATTGCTGAGGTGAGAGACCCTGACACCCCTAGCTGACCCCCCATACACCCCTTGTAACCTGCTCCAGTGATCAGGCTGCATTGATGGGCACTGGAGTTGGCTGCACTGATGGGCACTGGTGAGGCTGCATTGAAAAACCAGGTGGGCTATGGATGGTGAGCTGATTCGGCGGTTCAATGGGCCACTTGACTGGACTTGCTCCCCAGGCCTAAGGCCGCTAGCCCTCCCCTGGCTGTGCATACTAATACATTATGGCATCAAACTCCATTTTATTTTTTTATGTGGAGGTTTAATTCCACGTTAAGCAAAGAATCTCTTTAAAAGTTTCTTATCTGGAGATTTTTTCAGTAACAGCATTTCCTGTTGCAGGCTGACAACCCTAGGCCTGTGCCTTTCAACTAGCATCTTTGTTGTCAGCCTGACTTGAATCAGAGAAAGATAACAGTAACAGCTGGGCCTTACTTAGGAACCTCCTAGAGGTTTTCTAGTCAGGCCAGGTTCACATATGCTGCGGCTGCGGTTTACAGCAGTGGAACGATGTGTCCCTGTTCACCGATTCAGGTGTAAATTTTTGCCTAAATTTGCACCTGAATTGGAACCAAAGACACACAGTAACCTTTTTAAATGTGGACTGTGGCCGCCCGGGAGATGTGTGAACCGGCTCCATTGAGAGCCGGTCACACACCCCTGTCATGCAAATTGGGTGTGGAGAAAAACACATATGTGTGAACCCAGCCTTTAGCCTCATACACACAATCCAATTTTTAGCCAACTGAGCGTCAGATTTTTGCCTTAAGGGCGTGTGCCTGGATCTTGTCTTGCATACTAATGGTACACAATTGTCAGCCAACAAACACGAACGTAGTGACGTACTACGAGGAATTTCAGCTCTTGAGCACCACCCTTTGGGCCCCTTCTGCTAATTTCATGTTTGGTGAGCACTGATTCCGAGCATTCGTGTTTTGTACTTTCAACTTTTGTGTGACGGACTTGTATACTGACCATTAGAAAATCTGACAACCAACCGTTGTCCGTTGAAAATTTACTAGCATGTCATCCAACATTTGTTGGACGAAAGTTGGACAACAATTGTCAAAAGGAGCGTACTAACGGTCAGATTTTAGGACAACAGTCTGTCAACAGACAATCCCCTGCCAACAATTGGATCGTGTGTACGAGGCTTTAGGCTTCATGAGGTACATCAATGGTCTACACCGGTGGTCTCCAAACTGTGGCCCGGGGGGGCCGGACGCAGCTATTTATTGCCTTTATCTGGCCCTTGGGGCACTATTCCTTGATGATGCCAAAGATGGGGCACTATTCGTCCCAATGACACCAGCAATGAGGCGCTATTCCTGCCACTGACACCGGCAATGGGGCACTATTCCTCCCACTGATACCAATAAAGGGGCACTATTCCCCCCCATTAAAACCAATGATGGTGTATCGCTTACTCCCATTGACAGCATGGCATTTTCTACTCCCACCAGCCACAGTCTGGCCCCCTAAAGCCTGAGGAACAGTAAACTGGCCCTTCATTAGGAAAGTTTGGAGACCCCTGGTCTACACCTATAACAAGGGCAACTTTGGTGAAAGCTGTCCAGTTTGTTTTTATCCACAGACGTCCCTTATCTTCATAGGCAGTTTTTTGGTAAACCATTTGAAGTGGAGTTCCAGCCTGTGGGAGAAAAAATTTAATGTACAGTATTTGTAGCTGCTGACTTTTAATGTAAGGACACCTGTCCAGGGAGCCCGCGATTTTGGCACCCAAAGCCGACCCGTCCATCGGCTCCGGGTGCAGGCGCCGACATCTTTACTAAGGGAAACAGGAAGTGATGCCTTGCGGCTTCACAACCTGTTTCCTACTGCGCATACATGAGTTGCAGTGTGCTATCTGAATGGTTCCACTGCCTTATGGGACCTGTGTGTGTCTCTCAAAAGAAAGCGGGGGGGGGGGAGGAGGAGAGGCCGCAAATGACATAGGTTGCCGCGGTGCCCTTACATGGAAGTCGGAGCGGATACCTGTTTTTGACAGGTATCTGCTCCCCCCTGAAAAAGGCCAAATGTGGCACCGGTGGGGGGGAGGAAGCAGCAGACATCTCAAGTCTCCTGCGAGGTTCGGGAGACTCCTGCATTTCTGCGGCGGCTCCCGCACACCCGCAAGCGCCTCCCGATCTCCCAGAAATGATCGGTGCGGCAGAAAACAGCTGTGAACACCGATCTCCTTTGTATAGATTTTTAGCTGCCAGCCGCTTCTCTCCCTCCCGCGGCTGTCAGCTAAAAAACTATACAGGGAGATCAGTGTTCACAGCTGTTTTCTGCCGCCGCACCAATCATTCCCTGATGTTCTGTGTGCTCCTCCCCAGCCCCCTCCGTGTCCTTCTCTGCCCCCCTCCGTGTCCTTCTCTGCCCCCCTCCGTGTCCTTCTCTGCCCCCCTCCGTGTCCTTCTCTGCCCCCCTCCGTGTCCTTCTCTGCCCCCCTCCGTGTCCTTCTCTGCCCCCCTCCGTGTCCTTCTCTGCCCCCCTCCGTGTCCTTCTCTGCCCCCCTCCGTGTCCTTCTCCGCCCCCCTCCGTGTCCTTCTCCGCCCCCCTCCGTGTCCTTCTCTGCCCCCCTCCGTGTCCTTCTCTGCCCCCCTCCGTGTCCTTCTCCGCCCCCCTCCGTGTCCTTCTCCGCCCCCCTCCGTGTCCTTCTCCGCCCCCCCCTGTTCTCCTCCGGCCCCTGTCTTCTCTACTGCCGCTCCTGTCCTCCTCCTCCGCCCCTCCCATCCCCCGCAGCCAGCTCCTCTCCCGCCGGCTGCGGGGGAGAATTGTCAGGACTTGGACACAGTGAGCGATATCGCTCCTGTGTCCTGTGATAACTGAGCAGAGTAAACTGTGTTTACTCTGCTCAGTTTATGAATGAACAGGAGCCTCTGTCTCCTATTCATTCATCTTTAGTGCTGAGAAAGGGACTGGTGAATGTGTCCTCAGTCCCTCTGTCTGTCTCAAAGGGGAGATGTCAGGGGTCTGTTTAGACCCCTGACATCTCACCAAAGCCCCCAAAAAAATATTAAAAAAATTATTGTAAAATATTCTAAAAAACACTGTCCACTCAAAATCAATTATTACAAATAAAAAAACTACTAAAATATTTTGTCGCAAAGGGGGTGGGGGTTGCGGGCGTAAAGCGCCACCACTCTGAAATTAGTTTTTGCAGGCAGGCTGGGATGTCTGAAGTGGATAAGTGGAGCTTCTACATTTGGGTGGAACTCCGCTTTAAGTATAGTAGTGGGGACATCAGAATTTCTCTCTTATAGGCCCATATCCATATAAATACTGTAGTATTCACCTACACACACACACACACACACACACATATATTATATATATATATATATATATACACACATATCATTTGTTTTTGTCATTTCTCTTGGTTTTGTATACAGAGAGATAGAAGCGGATCTCATCAAGCTTTACAACTGGGACTTATGTGGGTATTCCGGATTTATATCTCTGTACCGATGACAAATGGCCCCCTATCATACTCCTTTTACATAGAAATAAGTTGATTTACATACAAATCAGCCCATGGAGAACAGAAATTTACAAACTGCCCTATAAATAGCTGTCTATAAATATATTAATGCCTGCAGCCCTGTGTGCCAGGATCACAGGGAGCTAGTCTTGTGTTTTTCACACTGTAATAGGTTTTCATCAATAATTCATCAGACAGGCTGTGTGTCTGGCAAGAAGAAGGCAGGACAGCTCTCAGGGGCCACACATGAGGGTCTCCTGGGGGCCCAGTGGTTGTCTGCAGTTGGTACACAGGGGGGCACAATGGGCCCATTATCAGTCAGCAGACAGCTCCCTTTGTGTCTCTGGGTGACACATTCAGCATCTGGGCCGGAAGTGACGTACGAATGTGAAAGCGGTCTATCCCCGTCCGCCGCACAGCTGGAGATGGAGCGCTTTTACAGGTAGTGGCCCCGCCCCCTGATTTCCGCCGCCCGGGCTGCTAGTGCTGTTGCTGACGGCTCTTAGCGGAATGGCCGGGCGGACGGACCGGGCTCCGCTGCTCGACTGGGCCGAGGGGCCCGGGGTGAGTCCCGCCCCAGAGCCCGAACAGGTGGATAAGTGGCCTAAGAAGTATGGGGCCAGCTGGAGGAGACTGCCGCCTGGAGAGCTCTCCCCTCTGCCACAGCTGGAGGACGACCATATCGTGGCTGTGTTTGTGGTCACATTCGATCCCAGGAGCGGTGAGTGGAGAGGGGGAAAGGGGATCAACATGGGCCTGCAATGGAAGGATAAGGAGAGACATATGTAAAATATATAATTTTCTATGTTTTTGGGTCTACATCTGTAATCAGTTTCTGTTATTTTATATGTGTTTTACATTTATATAAATGTGTATGGAATATATACTCTTCACAAAGAATAAAAAAAATCTATACAGCCAGCAGTCATAATCTAATACTGAGTAGGCCCCTTTTTCTGCCAACGCATCCCTGACCCGCCAACGCATGGACTCCACTAGACCTCTGAAGGTATAATGTGGTATCTGGCACCGAGCTGTCAGTTGCAGATCCTTATAAGCCTTGTACACATGGCCGGGTTTCCCGATGGGAAAACTGCTAGGAGAGCTTTTGGCCGGGAATCCCGCCGTGTGTATGCTCCCTCGGGAAAACTGCCAAAACCGCCGGACAAAAAGAAAAAGAGAACCTGCTCACTTCTTTCCCGGCGGGTTTCCCGATGGACTTTTATCCGTCAGAAAACCCGGCCGTGTGTAGCAAAAACCGGCCATTTTTGGCAGTTTTTCTGTGGGGAAAAACTCACATGGAGCATAAAACACGGTCGGGATTCCCAAGGAAAAGCTCTCATCTGCGTTTTCCAGATGGGAAAACCGAGCGTCTGTACGGGGGAAAAGTAGAGGGCAGGCTCTCGGCTTTCCCCTCGGGAGTTCCGACTGGCCTTTTCCCGACGGAAATCCCGGTCGTGTGTACTAGGCATAAGTCCTGTAAGTTGCAAGGTGGGGCCTCCATGGATTGGACTTGTTTTTGCAGCACATCCCACAGATGCTTGATTTGAATTGACATCTGGAGAATTTGGAGTCCAAGTCAACACCTCAACCTTCTGTTCCACAAACTTCTTAAACAAATTTTTGCAGTGTGCATTGTACTACTGCAAGAAGCCGCTGCCATCAGGGTATACCGATTCCATGAAGGGATGTGGTTGGTCAGCAAGCATTCCAAACCATCTCCAATCCATCCTAGGAGCTGTAGAGTTACATCTATGAGTCACCCCATAGGTAAAGTATTCATTGCCAGATTGTGCCTTTTTGTCTCTCACTTTGAGAGCTTAATATATTAGATGCTGGTCCATTTACTTACCTACCCATTTATTTATTTTATAGCATCCTACTCCTGATGATTGGCTTTAAACGCCATGAAACGCGTTGAGTCCACACTCAAGGGTGCCAAGCTATAGTTTTACCCACCATCATGAATTTATTTCTATACATTTTTACTTTTTATATTGTGTATTTGTATTTATTATGACTATCATGTATAATTGATTCATATGTTCATTATATTTATTACTGTTTTTTTTATACCAATCATGTCCATTTATGATCAAATATTAAATATGTTATTAAGTGTTTTCTTTTTGTATACCTCATGCTTTATATATTTTTAGATTATACTCTATATATCATATTTTATTAAAAAAAAATAAAAAATACTATTTTTTCCAAAACGATACAGCTATATAGACTGCCCACCGGGGATTGGGTTAATCCATTTTATCAATTATAATTTAATAGTCTATACATCCATTTTCTTTAACAGAGACATGCCTCATTTAAAGTCCCGTACCCATTTCTTTCTTTCTGTTGTGTTTGGGTATTAATAGGTCACTCCCTGTTCTCTAGCTGGTCAGCAAGCATGTTTCAGCACAGCAGAACCCGCATCACAGCCTGGTGCTGTGAATAAAGATTAAAGTTCCACTAGTTTTTAAGCTTATTAAAAGTCAGCAGCTTCAAAAAAAGTGTAGCTGCTGACTGACACTCCCCTCTCCAATGGTTCAGCGATCCAGCCGCCACAAGCCTCGCTCCTCTCCCTCTCCGCGGCGCCATCATTGCAAGTGTGGGCACCCAGCTTGCGGCTTCACAGCCGGGTGTGCGCTGCGCCTTCTTAGTGGCCAGGCAATCTTCTGGGACCTGTGGCGTGTCCCAGGAGATTGCAGGAAGGGAGAGAGGCGGATTCGACTAGGTGGCCGAGCAAAAGTGGGAGCTGGGTACCCCCCCCCAAAAAATAAATAAATAAAAAATGACCTGACAAATGTGGCATGTAAGGGAGTGAGGAGTGCTTAAAGCGAGAGTTCCGCTTTTGGGTGGAGCTCTGCTTTAATGTAATGTCACCTTGTGGCATTTCATCAAAGCTGAACTACGGGCAATTTTTTTTTCATGCAGAGGGACTAGAAAGCTCAATACTCACCTGATCCTCTGCTCCCCCACAATCTAATGAACTGTTACTGATGTTTAGAGCAGGTCTATGGACATGGTGAGATCAGAAACGGTGCACCGCATAAGCCTGCTAGATCGGGGGGGGGGGGGGGCAGGAGCCACAGGGGACCGGTCTTGTGCTGGGAGAATTAGGCAAGTATATCTCCAGCCGCTCTCCTAGACAGAATTTGGCAGTTAGCCTATGAAGTGCGGGCACGGCTCCACTACATGGGAAAAATAAATTTGCCCGGAGTTTAGCTTAAAAGTTGAAAAAAAGCAAGTGTGGCTGATCATTTTGTAATGCATCATCACTGTTGCCTTAACGGCACATCCCAAACTTTTTTTAAGTTTTGGATGGAGTGGCGTATGGTTAGACTGTAACTTTTTTTTAAGGCCTCTTTGACCCTGGTGCGCTTTGCCGTGCTTTTAGGGTGAGATAAAAACTATTCCCCATTATATCTCATGTAACTGCTCACACTGCAGGTGCGCTATGAGAAGTCCTGTGTGCTGCATCTTTGAAGTTTTTCAAAAGCGCACCAAAAAGGCATCTATTATAAGTCAATAGGAACGCATCAAAGGCGCATCAGTGTGAAAGAACCCTAATGCTGATTGTATCAGAGATTTGTCCCCAAAACAGAAGGTCCGCTTTACGTGGTGTGCTGCTTTCTGGTATATTTCAGAGGGAAAGGAGTTTGACCAACAGCTCTGATTAAGAAGCATCTGGCTATAAAAATACCTGAATGGCTCGAGGTCCAGTGTCCCTGCTAATTTTAGTGCCGTGTCTCAGAGACATGCCCGTCATTTGTTCCTTAGCAGGATGCCGCGTATCGCAACAAGCCGAGTTTGTACACACACAATGTTTAGTAATCTGCAGTACGCAAGTCATTATTTCCTCTCAGCTGTTAACGAGTGTAAGTGAAACTGTATGCTGACCTCAAAAAGGAACTGGTGAGTTTATCTTCTCTGCAGCCAGGGCTTCTCTTCATCCCTGCTCATTATTATGGGCTCAACAACACAGCTAAACGTTCTACTATTATTTTGGATCAGAGACCAGCAACTGTCTGAACTGGGCTGCTTTGGCCAATCACAAGTCCTTTGTGCTTGCACATGCTTATTCCTGCTGTCCACTAAATGTCATGGCGTCCAGGAATCCTGATTTCCTGGACACAGGAATTCTGCAATTCTCTACGGACAGGAGAAATTTGCACGCACATGTTCAGAAGATTTGCAACAAATAGTTGGGTTTTCACAGTTCGCAGATCAGTGTGCTTAAACCTCGTTTAGATTTACAGGTCCACCCTTTTAAAATAAGACACAGCCTCGGGCAACCCTCATGCGGGCACAGTGGGCACAACACTAAGGGTAGAATGTCCATACCAGACCCTCGGTCCTCGGTACAGCTCAGCCTGGTTATCCACAGACTGAGCAATTCTGTGCTTCCATCCTGGCCACTGTGGCTGTCACAAAGGCAGGCACAGAGTCCAAGCCTATAGGGCCAGTTCACACTACATGCAGTCCAGTGCATTTTTTTTTCTGCATTAAAAACGCATGGAAAGTAGGTTGTACTGTTTCCAATTGCATAGTTCACACCAGTGCTTGCAGTTCCAGAAAAAAAAGTAAAACATGCTGCATTTTGTCTACTGGAGCACTGTAAAACGCATGTACAGCGTTCCAGTGCAGGAAAAATGCAGCATGTTCTACTTTTTTCTTTTTTCTGGAACTGCAAGGACTGGTGTGAACTATGCAATTGGAAACCATACAACCTACTTTCCATGTGTTTTTGATACAGAAAAAAAACGCACTGGACTGCATGTGGTGTGAGCTGGCCCTAAAAGTAATGCAGAGTCTGTTAGCAGTGTAGGTGTGACAGACATAGAAGCAAAAATGGCCACCTCCGGCAGAATCCACTTCTAGTATGGCCTGCAGTGTCTGGTTCTAATTAGCCACAAGGATTAATTAAAAGCTGGGCTTCAGGCAGGTATAACAGACACCGTTAATTGTATTTTTGTAAGTGCCACAGTTTGATTTAGAATCGATCTCTTGCAGTTCCCGTACAGGCGAATTAGTGCGTGGCCGTCTCTGTTCACATGAAGAAGATCAGACAAGTTGGAGAACTTTTGTCAGTCGTAAACTGCAGCTACTGATCAGTGTGTTCTGCAAGCGAAAGGTCCCACTGTCAGAATACTTTGGCCTGGCTGCGGGGATTTGTTCATCCACCCCATTTGCGTGGATGGAGGATTCGGTGCTGACTGAATAAAAAAAAAAAAAAAAAAGGAAAAACTATGTATCAATGGCTAATATTAGAATGAGAGGGAGAGAGTGCAAGGAGCATGCTGATGGGGAGATGAGCTCATTAGTCTGCTGCTTCTCTTTTCACTGTCCATTCACAGGTTGTGGGAAGGACAAGACCATTAAGTGTTTTTTGAACTGCTGCAGATTAAAATTAGGTTTCCTGTCCTGCCAGACAGGGCTGTGTTGTGTGGCAGAGCTGTTAAAAATGTCAGGACTAGACCGGGCAGAACAGCTCCCTTAAAGGAGATGTCCAGCCTGGGCTTTTTAGGCTGGGCTTCTCCTCTGGGTCACAGGAGTGCAATTCGTTTTGCACTCCTGTGACCCGTTTTCAGCGGAGAGCGGTCTGAGGTACGCTCTCCGCTGACATCACTGCCATTAGTTGAGGCAGCGCGTCATCCCGACTTCCCAAATCTGGATCTGCCAGCTGCCTTGATTGATGGCAGTCTCAGCGGCTCAGGGAGCCGCTGAGATGGCCGCTCCCCGCCCTCCACAGCTCATTGCTCCAATGAGCGTGGAGGATCACACCAGGAGAGATGCTGACTGACGGGCAGCATCTCTCTGCTCGGGGAGGAAGGAGAACCGAGCCATCAGCGATGTTCAGTGGCTCGGTTCTCAGTGCAGAGACGGCGGGGGACAGATGCATCATCGATCAGATGCTCCATCCACGAGGTAAGTATGAATCTAAAAAAAAACGAAAACACATACTTGTCTTTTAAATGTACAAGGTGTGACCATTTAATTCCTGGAATGCCCGCAGCATGGCACTATGGTTGTGAGTCACAAAGCCATTTGCACTCGATTAGGTTCTAACTTGTCCGGTTCGCTGACCAGTTGATTCTTGAGTATTTAATAGTAGAAGAAATAATGTGTGCGTTGGGCTGTTGGTGGAAATGAGTGACCGGAATCTGGAGCAGTGGATTAACATTTTGTGTGAAAATTGGCAAAAGTACGAGTGACACTATAGCTGTATTACAACAGGCTTATGGTGAACATTCCATGAAGAAACCAAGTGTTTTCATAATTTATAAGCGGTTTGAGGGACAGGAAGATGTCCTTGATGACGCAAGAAGTGGGGAGCCAAAAACACAAAGGGCAGATGTCAACCCTTGAACGCTCATGCTGCTGCTGTGTTTTTTTTTTTTTTTTTTTTTTTCACAAGGCGATGGTTCGCTACGAGTTTATAGAACATGGTACAACGGTCAACCAACATTGTTCCTTGGAAATTCTGAAAAGGTTAGGGGAATCTGTTCAGAGGAAAAGACCTGAACTTTGGCCTGACAAGTGGATTCTCCACCACGATAATGCTCCTCTACAAACAGGTTTTATTTTATTTTTTACAGTCCATTCTGGGAATTAAATTGTCACACCTCCCATATTTTATCTGTGCATTTCACAGTTTGCCTGGAGTTAATCCTATGAATTTTCGCTCACTTTTTTGCCCACTTCACCTTGCAATTTTTCATTCGGATTAATTCAAGAGAAAAGAGATTAAATTGGTAAGGATATGGATACCTCCTTGGTGAGATTTTTAAGGCAATTTGAAAAAAAAAAAAAAGAGAAATCATATATAAATAATTTTTTTTTCAATTAATTTTTATTTTATTTTTTCAAATTGCCTTAAAAATCCCACCAAGAGGTATTCATAGCTTTAATATATACAGGGATTTATGCGCCAACCTGCATGAGTCTAACAATTTTCTAAAGAGATTAAAGTGGTTGGAAAGACATCTATGCATATCTTTTGTACAAGATATTTCACCTAGTGTGTACATAGCAAAAATTACACCCCAAAATAGGGCTGGGCGATTTTCAGCGATTTTTTTTTTTTTTTTTTTTTTTTTTTTTTTTTATAAAAAACTCTATTTACGATTCGATATTTTTTTTTTTTTTTTATTTATTTTTTTCATTTATATTAATTGAAGTGCATCAACAAACAAAATTGCAAAGGCAAACCCTTTCTCTAACTGCAAAGTCAGTGTGCAAGAAAGATTGTTAAACATCCAAATTATTAATACTGTATTTGGATTTGGCTAATAAAACAACAAAAAATCTTGAGGTTACTCTTAGTTGAATTGAACTGTGCCCGTGCCTCTCTGTGCCCATGCTTCAATCACTGAGCTCATACCTGATGCAGATTTTCATGGGATACGGATTTTACTGCTACACCGGCGGCCATTCCAGTATTCAAAAGCCGCGCCTCCTCCTCGTCTGTGATAGGCGGGACACTCAGTTTCCCAGCATTCAGTGTTCCGCCTACCATGGACATCCGCTCATCCTCATAACACAGATGAGGATGAGAGGATGTCCGTGATAGGCTGAACACTGCCTGCTGTGAAATTGAGTGTTTCGCCTATCACAGACGAGGACTCGGGAGGCGCGGCTTTTGAACACTGCAATGGCCGCCGTCTGTCTGCATGACACGCTGATCAGATAGGCAGACGGCGGCTTGCGGTTAGTTAGTGTTACATTACATCTACTCGCTGCGGCGAGTAGATGTAATTGGGGTAACGCCGCCCAGTGCCATTCCGGATACGCCCCCTGCAGCCCTGCTACGGAAACTTTGAAGGGAAAAAAAAACATTTTTTGTTTGTTTGTTTTTTTTTTTTTTTTAAATATAAAAAAAACGATTTTCTTCAAATCTGAATTGATTTGAGCTCAAAACTCGATTCAAGATTAAAATCGATTTTTTTCCCCAGCCCTACCCCAAAATATATTCTGCTACTTCTTTCTGAGTATGGCAATAACACGTGTGAGACTTTTCCACAGCCTGGCCACATTGAGAGGCCCAACATGCAGGGAGCGCCATCAGGTGTTCTAGGGGGCATACATTTCAAGTCTAATTTGACTACCTATTAGACTTTTGTGAGGCACATACAGGAAAAATTATTTTCTCTTGTCATCCATGGACTGACACAGCGTGTCTTATACACCTTTACACGTGGGTTATGTCCCTGCTTGCAGGAGAAGACCTAGGCAGAATGTGAGATGTTATACATACATTCTAAACAGCCAGAGCTGAACAGCCCCGCCCAGAGGGCGGTCCCTCCGGACATAACCCTCCCACTGCAGTCAGCAGACCTCAGTTTTTTTCTGCCTAGCAGAAGAAGACGTGGCTCTCTCAGGAGCCAGTCTCCTGACCTATTTTTATTCTTTTGGGAATTTTTTTCCTATTTTTTTTTTTTTTTTGAGATCTTCTATCAACTGTCGGCTGGGCAACAGGTTGGGTACAAGGTATCCTCGTAGTCTTCCCTGTCCGACCATCGAGCGTGCTGATCCTCGCCTTGTGTGCGTGAGACTCAGTTCACGACATGCCCCACGACTCCAGGGGTGGCCGGTGGGCTTCCAGCTCCGCGGTCCTCTCAAGATAGAACAGTCCGGCTGTATCTTTCCCGGTGGACCGGGCCGACAGCTACTCAGTACCGCACTGTGATAGTTCTGTCAGAAACACACCAGCGGGTCCCTCAGGGGACGGGTAAGTAGTCTCTCCTGGCTGCAGGTGAGTACATGCTGTGTGTTTCTTGTGTGGGGGGATTTCCCTGTCTCCCCCTGTGTTTTTAATGTCACTCTCTGTTCACTAGTGCTGGCGCTGTACTATGGGGGGTGCCTGGGGGCCATACTGTCCTGGGGGGGCTCATGCTGCTCTGCATTCGCTGGGGCTGTTTTGTTTTTGGAGGTGAGGGGCCTGGGCGCCGTTCGGCGCCATGTTTTGTGTGTGTGCTGATTTTTACATTGGCGGCCATCTTGCCGGGGCCCGCCGGAGCACATTGCGGCGGCCATTTTCTTGTAGCCGCACGTCTTTTCTGACACTAGTTTGGCCTCTAGCGCCGCTGGGAACGGCGCGAATCTCCTCACACTCTCTCCTCTCACTCACGCTGAGCAGCGCGGCGCAGTGAGACAGAGCGGCGGAACCGAGCGGTCCTGGTCAGGTTGGTGGGTTCCCTGGGCATTCCCCTACTTCAGTCAGCACGGCCTGTGGGTGGTCTGAGAGGGACATTATGGAGTCAGAGTCACCAGCTTCCCCTAACATGCCAGAGGCAGCAGCCAGTGCTCCAGCACCTGCGGTCCCTATGGACCAGTTGTCGGCAGTCCTGGAATCATTTCTGACCAGGATGGAAGCTGTGTGTGAGCACAAGGGAGCAAAAAAGCGCCCTCTCCCCACTTTATCTCCACAAGGGGAGTGCTCTGCTTCAGATATGGGCCTAGTTATTGCTGCTCAGGACCCTAGCTCTGACTATTTGGATGGTTTTGAACAGGACATTCCTTGTGAGGAAGACTCCAGTTCTGAGTCAGTAAATGACAGGGCGCTTGTTAGTGAACTCATTGATGCTGTGAGGGACACTCTCAAGCTAGATGCTGCGACCGCAGAACCTCAGGCGGATACAGTCTCCTTTGGTTCTTTTAAGACCAAGCCTTCTAAAAAGGTTTTTCCATATGTACCTTTCTTTGACCAGCTCATTGACCAGGTCTGGGAAAAGCCGCAGAAGACTTTTTTATGGTCCCGCGGCGTTTGTCTATTAGATACCCCTTTGAAGACGCCCTGCTTAAAAAGTGGGCTTCTCCCCCGGTGGTCGACCCTCCAGTCGCCCGTTTAAACAAGGCCACCACTCTCCCGATGGAGGGGACTCCTGCGTTTAAGGACCCCACTGACAGGAGGTCAGAAGTGGTGAGTAGAGCCATGTTCGCCTTGTTGGGATCCGCCCTACGGCCCGTAGTAGCGGCGACCCTTGTGTCTCAGACACTCACGGAATGGGCAAAAATTTTGCACCAAACTGTGCAGGAGTATAACCTTCCTCCAGACACTATTGCTCTGGCCCACCAGATGGTGCAGGGTCTGATATATGTGTGCGACGCCACGTTGGACGCGGCCCCTTTAATATCCAGGGCCTCTGTCTCGGCGGTGGTATTGCGTCGTCTCATCTGGTTGAAATGCTGGTCTGCTGACCTAGCCTCTAAGAAGCTCCTGACGGATCTACCTTTTAAGGGTGGTAGACTTTTTGGTGCTGCTCTGGATGACATCATCAAGGATGTCACGGGAGGTAAAAGCACTCTCCTTCCTCAAACTATCAAGGGTAAGGAGGCCCGACGTAAACCGGGTCCTTCCTTTCCAGCAAAAAAGGGTTTTTTTCGTCCGTCAGAGTCCACGGGTAAGCCATCCCAGACTGACAACAGTGCGGCTGGCGGGCACAAGCGCCCCTGGGTGCGTAAGCCGAACAAGCCGGCTCCCAAGCCCGCCTCCGCGTGAAGTCTTGCCCCCGCCCGTCTCTGGGGTGGGGGGACGACTTCGCAGGTTCACGGATCGGTGGACCTCCCGGATCTCCGACCGGTGGGTGTGCGAGGTGGTCACCTCAGGATACAGAATAGAGTTCCGCTCCTGGCCCCCAGACAGATTCTTTCCCTCAAATCTCCCTCTCCTTCCTGCCCGTCGGGCAGCCCTCTTGGGGGCTGTACAGGATTTGATCGGGTCCGGAGTAATTGTGCCGGTTCCGTCCCAGGAGAAGTTTCAGGGGTTCTACTCGAATCTGTTTGTTGTTCCAAAAAAGGACGGGGTTCGGCCGATCCTGGACCTCAAGGCCCTGAATGCCTTCGTGAAGGTGCAAAAGTTCCGCATGGAATCCATTCGCACGGGGGTCGCTACACTCCGTCAAGGGGATTTTCTGGCATCCTTGGACATCAAGGACGCCTACTTGCATGTTCCGATCTGCGCAAGCCACCAGAGGTTTCTGCGCTTTGCGGTCGGCGAAGTCCACTATCAATTTGTGGCTCTTCCCTTCGGCCTGGCCTCGGCACCGAGGGTGTTCACCAAGGTGCTTGCTCCGGTCCTAGCTTTGCTGAGACAGCAGGGCATTGCTATCGTGGGCTATCTGGACGATTTCCTTCTAAGAGCAGACAGTGGCTCAGAATTGGAAGAAAGTGTGACTATCGTCAGTCAGACCCTCAGGGAGTTTGGGTGGCTCCTGAACGTTCAGAAGTCGGTTCTAGTCCCGACTCAGCGTCTGGAGTATCTAGGTCTGATTCTGGACTCCTTGGAAGCAAGAGTCTTCCTACCTCCAGACAAACTACTGACACTTCAGTCTGCAGTACGGGTGCTGACGTCCCGAAAATGGTCGTCGATCCGCTTTTGCATGAGAGTCCTGGGACTCATGGTGGCCTCCTTCGAGGCCGTTCCTTATGCCCAAGCGCACACCAGGGCTTTACAGAAAGAGATCTTGTCCACTTGGGACAAATCCCAGTTGTCCTTGGATCTTCAGATCCAGGTGAGTCACCTGGTCAGGGCGTCCCTGACGTGGTGGTTGAGGTCCCCGGCTCTTCGGTCCGGGAAGTCGTTCCTCCCCATCCAATGGACGGTGATCACGACGGACGCCAGCCTGACGGGCTGGGGGGGAGTCTGGGGAGTCCTGTCGGCCCAAGGGCTTTGGACTCCGGACGAAGCCCTCTTACCGATCAATGTGCTGGAGATACGGGCAATCAGACTGTGCCTCTCCTCATGGTCGGAGAAACTACAGGGTCACTCCATCAGGATCCAATCGGACAACGCCACAGCAGTGGCGTATGTCAACCATCAAGGAGGGACTCGGAGCTCAGCTGCGGCTTTCGAGGTCGCCCGCATCCTGAGGTGGGCCGAAAGAAGCGTGCCGGCTCTGTCGGCCGTCTACATTCCGGGCGTAGACAATTGGCAGGCGGACTATCTAAGTCGCCAGACGCTGGACCAGGGGGAGTGGTCCTTGCACCCGGAGGTCTTTCAACTCCTTTGCAGACGGTGGGGCACGCCGGATGTGGACCTGATGGCTTCTCGACTCAATCGCAAGGTGTCGAGGTTTGTGGCCAGATCCAGGGATCCCTGGGCGGATGCCTCGGATGCGTTGGTGGCCCCATGGGGTCAGTATCGCCTGTTATACGTTTATCCTCCGCTGCAGTTGCTCCCTCGCCTGCTCCGCAGGGTAGCGACCGAGGGAATTCCGGTGATCCTCATTGCTCCGGATTGGCCTCGGCGTCACTGGTACGCCGATCTGGTACGTCTCGTCGCAGACGTTCCCTGGCGGTTACCGATACGGGGGGACCTTCTGTCTCAAGGTCCTATATTTCATCCTGCTTTACAGTCTCTGGTTTTAACGGCATGGTTATTGAAAGCCAGGTGTTGAGAGACCGAGGTCTCTCGGATTCGGTCATTTCGACCATGTTAAGGGCACGGAAGTCTTCCTCCAGAAGGATCTATCACCGTACTTGGAGAGCTTACATCGCCATGTGCGAAGAGCTGGACTGGCGCCCACGAACGTATTCCGTTCCCAGAATCCTGCATTTTCTGCAGCGTGGCGTGACCCAAAAGCTCGCTTTGAGTACCATTAAGGGTCAGATTTCGGCCTTGGCCATCTTCTTTCAGCGACCGCTGGCGGGTCATCCCTTGGTTAGCACCTTTGTGCAGGGGGTTCGCCATGTGCTCCCCCCTGTCAAGCCTCCTTTCCCCCCGTGGGATCTGAATTTGGTGCTCTCGGTCCTCCAGGAACCTCCTTTTGAAAATATTAGAGATATTCCCCTCTTGACTTTGTCTCAGAAGGTGGCCTTCTTGGTGGCCATTACTTCCATTAGACAAGTGTCTGAATTGGCGGCCTTGTCCTGCAAGTCGCCCTTTTTGATCATCCATAAGGATAAGGCGGTGTTGCGTCCGCGACCTTCCTTTCTGCCAAAGGTGGTCTCGGCCTTCCACTTAAACGAGGACATTGTCCTCCCGTCCTTGTGTCCTCACCCATCGCATCCCAGAGAGTTTGCGCTACACACTTTGGATGTGGTACGAGCCTTGCGGGTGTACCTGTCTGCTACTGCTTCTATTCGGAAGTCTGACTCACTATTTGTGGCTGTCTCTGGTCCAAAACAGGGCCAAGCGGTTTCGTCTGCCACCATTTCTAGGTGGATCAGACAAACCGTCATTCAAGCTTATGCTCTCAAGGGGCGGGCGCCTCCCTTTCCGGTTACGGCACATTCCACCAGGGCAATTGGTGCTTCCTGGGCTTTCCGACATCAAGCGTCGGTTGCACAAGTGTGCAAGGCGGCGACCTGGTCGTCTGTTCATACCTTTTCTAAGTTTTATAAGGTTGATGTGGCTGCATCTTCGGATGCTTCCTTCGGCCGCAAGGTGTTGCAGGCCGCTGTTTGATGTTGCAACTCCTCCGTTGAGGAGCTCTGCCTTGTTTGGAGTGAAGTTTTTGGTTTTCCATTTATACTGCTCCCATCCCTCTTGACACTGCTTTGGGACATCCCACGTGTAAAGGTGTAAAAGACACGCTGTGTCAGTCCATGGATGACAAGAGAAAATAGGATTTTTGTACTCACCGTAAAATCCGTTTCTCTGGCATCCATGGACTGACACGGCACCCACCCTTCTTTTTAAGTTTGTACTGCTTTGTTACGAACTGAGGTCTGCTGACTGCAGTGGGAGGGTTATGTCCGGAGGGACCGCCCCCCTGGGTGGGGCTGTTCAGCTCTGGCTGTTTAGAATGTATGTATAACATCTCACATTCTGCCTAGGTCTTCTCCTGCAAGCAGGGACATAACCCACGTGTAAAGGTGTATAAGACACGCTGTGTCAGTCCATGGATGCCAGAGAAACGGATTTTACGGTGAGTACAAAAATCCTATTTTTTTTATTGGGCCATTATGTATTCTTCTACTTATATTTGGTAAAAAAAATTGCATATATTGGTTTGCACAAAAGTTAGTGTCTACAAAATAGGGGATAGATTTATGGTATTATTATTATTATTATTATTATTATTATTATTATTATTATTATTATTATACTAGTAATGGCAGTGACCAGCCTTTTTTTTTTTTTTTTTTTTTTTTTCTTGCGGCGGACAGATAGGACACTTTTTTTTTTTTTTTTTTTTTTTCGGGACCATTGATCAGAGCAAAAAGTATGCACTGATCACTGTATAAATGTCACTGGCAGGGAAGGGGTTAACAGTAGGGGGCAAGTGTGTTTCTGACTGGGAGTACAGAGAGATCGCTGTTCCTGATCACTAGGAACAAACTATATCTCTGTACTCCCCTGTCAGAACAGGGATCTGCTTTGTTTACATAGGCAGATCCCCATTCTGCCTTTGAGGTGCAATTGCGGGTGGCCGGCAGACATTGCGGCTGCCGGACCTGCGCATTGGCTCCCACGCTGTGCAGCGAGCACGCACACGCCCGCAGTCTCTTGTGCACGAAACGACGTGTGGGTACGTCGTTTCGTGCAATAGGGCCACCCTGCCGCAGTATATATGCGGTGGGCGGTCATTAAGTGGTTAAGATAAACCTTCTGCCCTAACAATCAATTTAAGCTGTGATGCCAGAAATGGGAAGTGCATATCTATGCTACAGAACAGCGAGGGCTCAGTGTTGTCTGTGTGACTGATTTGAGGCCATGCTAAAAAATGGGTCAGTCCATGCTGTGAAATATTCAACAAAGCTGTGAAATTTTACAGCACAAAGAAGTCAATGAGCTCCTCTTCTCTGGCTAACATTCCATTACAGCTGCTTAAAATGGAAACATTTTTAAGACTCAAACGTCACTCAAATAGCGCGATTGTTCGCATTACTAATCGTGTCATATTAGAGTACAGAAAGTTCCCCTTTCCATAAAAACAAAAAACTCCACCATAATACTTTTTGTTTTTGACATGTTTTATAGACCGTAAAAAGACTTTTCATTCAGACCTTCCTTTTCTGCAACATAAGAGAATCGACAAATAAATAAATACAAAATATGTTGGTTTAAAAAAAAAAAATGAGTTTTACATTTATTCCATCTTTCTATGTATTATATACATTAAAATATATGCTGCATTACCTTTCTTGATTCAGGCGAAGAACATTACAAAAAAAAGTACCAAAAACACCTGACGATCCTGCCATAAATGCAGTGTCCTTGTAGCTTCCTATGAGCTGAAAAGACTCTAAACAACCTTTTTATTTTTGTTAGCTACTATTTCCCCCCCCCCCCCCCCCCAATCAATGTAATGGCAAATTAGTTTTGTCAGGGATAGCTCTAGGTTTCTCATGTATCATAGTGCCCATTGTTATCTTCTTGACCTAAAACAAATTTGAAGTTGGACATTTCCAAGCTTTAGACTGACCCTTTAACAATGCTGTGCACCACAATGCAACGGTACAATTTTTGTGGTGTGCTAAAGTGTGTTGGCTCTACTTTATAATGCGTTAGGGTGCTATTTACTCTGAATGACATGCTGTTTGTACCCAAGTCGATTGATGGAGGTGCAAATGAGAACTGTGAAGAGGCAGGTAAGTTTTATTGCAAAAGGAATGTAGCATGTCTCTCTTGCAATGAATGGTCTTCCTGCTTTCAGTTTTTAAATCTCCCTTTTTTAGTTCTGTGTCAACACTTGAAAGACCCCCATGGGTTATCTATCGCTCTCCTTGAACACTTCTGATGTCCAAGCTGGCTCCTAAATTCTAGATTCATTTGCAGATGAAACCACATATAGGCAGGTGGAAAAGACACTTGGCACCAGTTCATATATAAAAAATGCTCGCCCAATGGATGTGCATTGCCTTCCATTGGTGTGCATTTTTTAATTTTTTTGCATTGGTGTGCAGGGGCAGGGCCGAGCTGCGCTTCATGTGTGTGAATAGACATACAGGGGGGGGGGATAGCAAGCTGCTTGCTATGTGGGCAGGAGGAAGGGGCCAGGAGCGCCAGCAGGGGACCCGTAAAGAAAAGAAACGGGGCTGATCTGCAAAATCACTGCACAGAGCAGGTATGTACAAAATTGGTAATTATGTTTATTTAAAAAGAAAAACAAGTGGAGCTTTCTCTTTTGGGTGAATGTCCGCTTTTAAAGGAGTTTTAAAGTCTCATGCATTCTATGTATTACGGTGAAAAACCTTCTGTGCTGCAGCTGCCCTCCAGAGCCCCCTTTTACTTACCTGAACCCGATTTTTTTTTTTTTTTTTTTTTTTTTCCAGCGACAAGCCTGAGCCCAGCAGCTCCAGCCGCTGTCTCGGGTCCTCATTGGATAGATTGATAGCTGCAGGAGCAATTGGCTCCCTCTGCTATCAATCAAGTCCAGTGACATGGGAGCTGGGGGCGGGGCTGAGTCCTGCTGTCTGTGTCAATGGACACAGCAGCAGGACTCGGGAGCATGCCCGCACAGGTGCCCCCATGGAAAGTGGTTCTCCGTGGAGGCACCCAATGAAGAGGGCCCAGGAGCGCTGGCGTGGGACCCCCAGTAAAGGAGGATCGGGGCCGCTCCGTGCAAAACACTTGCACAGAGCAGGAAAGTATAATATGTTTGTTTTATTTGTAAAAGTCTTTTTTTTTTTTTTTTTACTCGCTTAAAGCCTGCCATAGACAGGTTGAATATTAATCAGTTCAGCAGGGACCTGCCAAGATTCAAACCATCTATGGTCAGGCTGAATATACCCAAGTTGTTCCATCGATTGTCTTGGGTACAACCAGCATGTGATTATTGCCAGCCGCTATAGCCACTACCAATAATCGGTGTTCTTCCAGCAGGCACAGCTCCCTGTGCCCCCCCACACTGACTGTGTTGGAGGAATTGAGTGATTTTTCTGTGCTGCAACCACTGGTTAAAGAAAATTGGCGTATCTATGGCCTGCTTTATTGATAGAAAGGTACATTTTTAGTATCCTGCTGCTCCTTCCCTAAACAATCATGTGCTGGAACAGGTGTATGGCTGCAGGAAAGAAAAGGGAGGTCAGGAGCAGGGCCTGGTTGAACAGAATTATAGCCCAAACGGTTCACTCTGCATTTATCTACTTGCCTGGAGTTAAGTACAGTGGCAGATTATGTAAGGCCTGTTCATTTAACAGCCTTCTGGGTTATCTTGTTTATTTAACGTGTCAGAATTAATCCTGTAATTGTCCCCCATGGTGTGGAGAGGGTGCTGTGCCTCCCCATCTGCCAGGGCGTGTCCTAGTACACGTGTTGCCTTCTTATGACTCGTTCTACCTGTCCTTATCTGGCAGCTGTTTCCTAAGAATGCAGCCGACTGGCCTGGAGGAGGTCTTCAGAGATCACTCAATCCTGCTGAGAGGGACAAATCAAAGGGGATTTTTTTTTTTTTTAGTTCTTTATGTGTACATGTTCTAAATGTCAATTGTCAGATCAGACTGTCCTGCTAACGTGTTAAACAGACTAATTATTATTTATGATGTACTTGAACAGTAGTAGCCATTTTTGCTTCTATTTGGGATATGCTTCCGGATTAGAAATGTCGTGCAGTGACTGTACTTGACTAGTATTCATCCTCAGTGCAAGTTTATTAGTCTTGCCAGACTGGTTGTAAACATTCTCTGTGGATCTTATCTCCGCAGGCAAGATTGCTGGCTGTGCTTTTTGACCTTTAAAAGCAAAGGTTCATCTGTAGATCTGTGTATAAAATGCACTGTCATTTCCCACAACAGCGCTCCTACACTGCCCCTTTCCATTGCAATGAATGGGCAGCGCCTCGGAAGCGCTGCAACACTGGTGCTTTTGGCCGCCAGCGGGGGTTAAAAGCGCGCCGCTAAAGCGGAAGGTCTGTAGAATTTTTTTTATTTAAAGACAGCAGCTACAAATACTGCAGCTGCTGACTTTTAAAATAAGGACACTTGCCTGTCCAGCGCGCCTGCTATGTCGGCACCTGAGGCTGACTCGGTCCTTGGATGCTTCCGCCGCCATCTTCGGTATAGGGAATCAGGAAGTGAAGCCTTCGTGGCGTTGTCTCTGGCAGATAATGCAGGGGTCTATGCCCGGAAGTGGGTGCAAATACCTAGACGAGTATCTGTTCCCCTCTCCCCCCTGAAAGGTGCCAAATGTGACACCCGAGGGGGGAGGAATCCGGACAGCGGAGGTTCCACTTTTGTGTGGACCTCCGCTTTAAACGCACCCGCCACCCCCCCCAGTGTGAAAGCAGCCTTAGTGTTCTTCAGGATGGTGTTTGTAGTGTGGTCTAAACTTCTCCTTCCATAACGCAGGCCTTTATGTTGCGCTAATAGCTTGGATTTTTCTAAACGTAAAGGAGTAGTTGTATCCTTTAACCACTTCGGCCCTGGAAGATTTTACCCCCTTAATGACCAGAGCACTTTTTACAATTTGGCGCTGATTTAACTGGTAGCTGTGCGGTCATGCAATACTTTACACAAACTAAATTTGCATCCTTTTTTTCCCCACAAATAGAGCTTTCTTTTGGTGGTAATTTTGAAAACCTCTGGGATTTTTCTTTTTTGCGATGTAAATGGGGGAAAAAAAACCCCACCAATTTAAAAAAAAAAATATTATATACATTTTGTTAAAATTTTAGTTTATTGAATTTTTTTATATATTTGTTTAGTCATACATTTAGGCCAAAATTTATTCAGCCACATGTCTTGGGTAAAAAATAATTCAATAAGCGTATATTTATTGGTTTGCTCAAAAGTTATAGCGTCCACAAACTAGGGTACATTTACTGGATTTTATGCAGCTGTTTGTTTGACTACCCATCTCATTTTTTGAGACGCTAAAATGGCAGGGCAGTGCAAAACCCCTCCATATTACCCCTTTTTGGAGAGTAGACACACCAAGGTATTTGCTGACAGGCATGTGGAGCCCATCGAATATTTTATTTTTTTGTCACAAGTGATTAAAAAAATTACAAAAAACAAAGTTGTCACTGAAGTGATGTATTGCTCACACATGCCATAGGTTTATGTGGAATTGCACCCCAAAATACATTCTGCTGCTTCTGAGTACGGGGATACCACATGTGAGACTTTTTAGGAGCCTAGCATCGTACGGGACCCCGAAAACCAATCGCCGCCTTCTGGCTTTCTAAGGGCGTAAAGTTTTGATTTCACTCCTCGCTACCTATCAGTTTTCGAGGCCATGAAATGCCAAGATAGCACAAAACCCCCCCCCAAATTACCCCTTTTCGGAAAGTAGACACCTCAAGCTATTTGCTGAGAGGCATGTTGAGTATTTTGCAGATCTCGCTTTTTGTCAGTGTTAAAATTTGAAAACAAAAAAAATTTTTTTTTTTTTCTCCATTTTCCAAAACAAATAAGATCTGCAAAATACTTATCATGCCCCTTTGCAAATACCTTGGAGTGTCTACTTTACGAAAAAGGGTAATTTGGGGGGGGGGGGGGGTTTGCCATCAGGACATTTCAGAGCCGACGGTAGTGAGTAGTAAAATCAATAATTTTCAACCTTAGAAAGCCTGAAGGCAGTGATTGGTTTTTGGGGTCCTATACACGGCTAGGCTCCCAAAACGTCTCACAGATGTGGTATCCCCGTACTTAGGCGAAGCAGCAGAATGTATTTTGGGGTGTCATTTCACATCTACCCATGCAATGTGTGAGCAATATATCATTTAGTGACAACTTTTTGTCTTTTTGTGTAAAAAAAAAAAAAGGTGGGGAGGTTTTAAACTGTTCTGGCATTTTTATGCCCAACATTAGAAGCTTATGCCACACATCACCTTTCTGACACTTTTTTTTGTTGTGTGGTGGTCCATGCCTGTTTCGGCCTCTAGTGACTGGCCAGCGGCCATTTTCTTGTAGTTTTGCGCCTAGAGCTAGATATCACCGCTCGGCGCCATTTTCTTGTGGTTCATACCGCTTTGGCCTCTATCGACTGTCGGCGGGCATGTTTCTGAGGATTCAGGCTGTAGGTAGATACCGCCGCTCGGTGGCCATCTTTTTGTGGTCTGCGGCCGCTTTTGCCTCTACTGTTGGCTCAGCAGCCATTTTCTTGGAGCCCACATTGTTCCATACAGCCGCTTGGCGGCCATTTTGCGATAGTCTCCGGCCTCTAGGATCTTCTTCTTCACTGGCACGAAGATGGACACAGGAAACGCTGATGAAACTATCAGACGGACACAGCAGTGGTGGGATAGCAGCACACAGCATAGCGGTACCGATCCAAGGGTGGTGAGTCCTCTGGGAGACCCAGCATCTCTGATCAGCAAGGAGGGTGGCCTATTGATATCTTGCCTGAAGCCCTGTGGGTGTCAGCGCGTGGTCAGCATGGCGTCTGAGCCAGATGTTTTTTCCCCTGAAACGCCTGAATTGGCAGCTGGTGCCCCTAAAGGTATCTATGGGCGCTATGTCGGCAATCCTAGAGGCTTTTGCTTCCTGGGTAGAAGCAGCACACGGGAATACAGGGGGTAGTAAAAGCCCCCGTCCCGCAATCTTCTGGGGATAGTTCTGATGCAGAACCAGGTCCAGCTATTGCTCATGACCCAGATTCTGATGCATCAGAGACTGCAGACCGTGACCAAGCGGACAGTGAGAATGACTCTAAGTCCAGGTCAATACGCGAGAAGGCTTTGGTATCTGACCTTATTACTGCAGTGCGGGATACGCTAAAAATGGAAAATGCTGCTGAAACAGCAGAGACTTCTATCCCCTTCGGGTTCTGTAAACCTCCCCGCATTGCTAGGGTGTTCCCTTGTGTGTCTTATTTTGATAAGCTCTTATACAAGGAGTGGGAAAACCCACTAAGGGTTCTTACATCCCCAAAGAATTTTGCGGTACGGTACCCCTTTGAGGAGAGTTTTCTGAAGAAATGGACCTCTCCCCCTATAGTGGACCCTCCGGTGTCCAGACTTAACAGAGCTACCACAATCCCAGTACAAGGGGCTCTGGTTTTCAAGGACCCTGTGGATAAGAAAGCTGAAGCACTCGCTCGCTACTTATACTCTGTGGTAGGTTTTAGCGGTGCGCCCGGCATTGGCGGGGGCCTTAGTGTCTCAGACACTTACTGAATGGGCAAAATTGCTACTCCAGGGGTTAAAGGAGCGGGATGCCCCTCCTAATGAAATAACTTTGGCCAACTAGTTGGTCCAGGGCCTTAAATTTGTATGCGAGTCAGACATGGATGCTATTCCCCTGCTGTCAAAAGCTTTGGTTTATGCAGTAGCAATATGCCGCCTGATCTGGCTAAAAGGCTAGTCTGCAGACCAGGCCTCCAAAAAAGCCCTGTTGGATCTGCATTTTAAGGGTGACAGACTTTTTGGGGACTCTCTGGATGACATCAAGGATGCCACAGGAGGTAAAAGCACTTTGCTTCCTCAAACTAAGAAGAGTAAGGTACCACGCCAAGGGAAAGGACCCTCCTTTACTGCACGCAAATGTTGTTTTCGTCCACCCAGGGCGACAGGGAAAAGACCCCAGGCCGAAAAGGCGCCTGCCCAAGGACAGAAGCGTCCTTGGCGCCGCAAACCCAACAAGCCTGCGGACAAATCTGCATCCGCATGAAGGTCTGCCCCCACCCTGCTCTCGGGTGGGGGGGACGTCTTCACAAATTCACTACTCAGTGGACAGCTCCAATCTCCGACAGGTGGGTTTGCAAAGTAATCTCCTCAGGCTACAAGATAGAATTTCTCTCTTGTCCACCAGACAAATTTGTTCCCTCCAACCTCCAGCTACAGCCAACCCATCGGAAGGCCCTGTTTGGGGCGGTCTAGGGTCTGCTGGAACGCGGGGTGGTCATTCCAGTTTCAGAGCAGGAGGGGGGTCAGGGTTTTTACTTGAATCTGTTCATTGTGCCAAAGAAGGAGGGGGTTCGTCCAATCTTGGATCTCAGGGCCCTCAATTGCTTTGTAAAGCTACAAATATTTTGGATGGAGTCGGTTCGATCTGTAGTCACTGCTCTCCATCCGGTGGACTTTATGGCCTCCTTGGACATCAAGGACGCATACCTACATGTTCCCATATACTCCAGGCACCAGAGGTTTCTGCGATTCACAATCGAGAAGAACCGCTATCAGTTTGTGTCCCTCCCGTTTGGCCTGGCTTCGGCACCCAGGACATTCACCAAGGTGCTTGCGCCGATTCTGGCACTCCTAAGACAGCGGGGCATCGCTATCATAGGCTACTTGGACGACCTCCTTCTGAAGGCCCCTTCAAGCTCACAATTAGAAGTAAGCGTGTCCATTACCTGTCAGACTCTTCGAGACTGTGGTTGGATACTAAACATGCAAAAGTCAGTATTGGTGCCGACTCAACGCCTAGTGTACCTGGGGTTGATTCTGGATTCCTCCAGAGGCAAAAGTATTCCTCCCTGTGGAAAAGTTGCAGACCCTTCGGGCTGCAGTGCGGCAGCTGACATCCAAGAGTTGGTTGTCACTCTGTTTTTTGCATGCGAGTGTTAGGCCTCATGGTAGCCTCCTTCGAGGCGGTCCCATATGCTCAATATCACACTCGAGTGTTACAGAAGGAAGTTCTGTCCAGATGGAACAAATGTCCATCATCTCTGGATTATCAAATCCGGGTAAGCCACCTAGTCAGGAGATCTCTGGTATGGTGGCTGACATCACCGGCTCTTCTAGCCGGGAAGTAATTTCTTCCTGTGTACTGGATAGTGATCACGACGGACGCCAGCCTTACAGGTTGGGGGGGAGTCTGGGGTGTTTAATCGACGCAAGTTCGCTGGACCCCAGAGGAATCCCGCCTGCCGATCAATGTCCTGTAAATTCGGGCGATCAGGCTGTGCCTCTTCAGATGGTCTGAGGCTGCAAGGGCGGCCAGTCAGACAACGCCACAGCAGTGGCATATGTCAATCATCAAGGAGGAACAAGAAGCTCAGCTGCAGCATCAGAGGTCGCTCGCACCCTGAGGTGGGCAGAAAGGAGCGTACCGGCACTGTCGGCCGTGTACATTCTGGGTGTGGAGAATTGGCAGGCGGACTACCTGAGTCGCCAAATGCTAGACCAGGGAGAATGGTCCTTAAACCCGGAAGTGTTCCAGCTCCTCTGCCAAAGATGGGGCACACCAGACGTAGATCTTCTGGCTTCCCGACTCAATCGGAAGGTATTGAGGTTTGTGGCCCGGTCAAGGGACCCATGGGCAGATGCAACGGATGCGTTGGCATCGTGGGGTCTGTATCGGCTAATATATGCCTTTCCTCCCTTAAGGCTTCTTCCCCCATCTGCTTTGCAGAGTGGAGGCAGAGGGAATTCCAATGATCCTGATCGCTCCAGATTGGCCTCAGCGTTCCTGGTACGCCGATCTAGTACGTCTAGTAACAGACGTCCCTTGGCGCCTACCACTATGGGAGGACCTGCTGTCGCAAGGTCCCATACTCTATCCTGCTTTACGGTCACTGGCTTTAACGGCATGGCTATTGAAAACCAGGTACTGAGAGACCGGGGCCTGTCAGATTCAGTAATCTCCACCTATGAGAAGTGCTCGGAAGCCGTCCTCTAGGAAGGTTTATCGCCGCCTACATCTCCATGTGTGAGGAAATGAAATGGCATACGCGTACTTATTTCGTCTCCAGAATCCTGCTGTTTTTACAGCGTGGGGTGGACCAAAGGCTTACCTTAAGTACTTTTTAAGGGACAGATATCTGCCCTGGCTGTCTTTTTTTTATTTTTTTTTATTTTTTTTATCAGCGACCCCTGGCGACTCACTCTCTCATGAGTACATTTGTGCAGGGGGTTCGGACATGTGGCTCCTCCGATCCTTCCCCCGCTACCTCCGTGGGACTTAAACCTGGTGCTTCAGAAGGCACCGTTTGAGATTATTAGGGATATTCCCTTGTTGACACTTTCTCAGAAAGTGGTCTTTTTGGTGGCTGTTACACGAGTTTCTGAGCTGGCAGCCTTGTCAGCCAAGGCTCCCTATTTTATCTTCCACAAGGATAAGGTGGTGCTGCGGCCGCAGACTTGCTTTCTTCCGAAAGTCGTTTCGGCTTTTCATCTCAACGAAGACGTACTTCCATCCTTTGTGTCCTCATCCGTCGAATCCTAAGGAGTCGGCGTTGCGTTCCTTGGACGTTGTCCGAGCTTTGAGAGTATACCTATCTGCTACTTCCCTGTTCCGGAAGTCCGACTCACTGTTTGTTTTGGTGGCTGGTCCCAAGAAGGGCCAAGCAGTCTCGTCGGCCACCATCTCTAGGTGGATCCGACAGTTGGTAATCCAGGCTTACGCCTTAAAGGGTCAAGCGCCCCCCTTTCCGGTCACGGCGCACTCGACCAGGGCAATAGGTGCCTCTTGGGCTTTCTGACATCAAGATTCTATTTCCCAATTATGTAAAGCGGCGACTTGGTCGTCCGCTCACACTTTCACCAAATTCTACAAGGTTGATGTAGGTGCATCTTCGGATGCCTCTTTCGGGTGCAAAGTTCTGCAGGCGGCTGTTTAGAGTTGCAACTTCTCCGTTGGAGGAATGCTGTTTTGTGTTTGGGGTGAAGTTTACTTTTATGCTGTTACCACCCCTCGTTTTGTTCTCTGACACTGCTTTGGGACATCCGACTATGTCAATAGAGAAGCTGTGTCCGTCCATGAACGAAAGAGTAAATAGGATTTCTTTTTCGTACATCACGGGACACAGAGCGACTTAGTCATTACTAATGGGTTATATAGATACCTTCAGGTGCTGGCACTGGCAACTTCCAAAACCGGAAGTACCCTCCCCTATATAAGCCCCTCCCATCCGGGAGCATCTCAGTTTTTTGCCAGTGTCTAAGGTGTTGGCCAAAGAGTAACATGTGTTTTCACTGGGCTTGCGTACAGGTTCTTTTATGGGCCTCAGTAAGCTGTTCCGGATCCGACCAAAAAAGCTTCATAGCTGAACGGTCGGTACCCGGGCCTTGCAACAGAAGAGCAAGGTTTTGCCTGTAATGCCTCTCTTAGGAGGGCTGGACCCTGGGATCCAGAGCTCTGGTCATACCCACGACCAAGATGTTGTCTGTGCAGGGTGCTATACAGGTCCAGGGGAGTGGAATCCTTGGGAACCCGGTCCCTGAAGGTTTAAATACAATGCCTGCCGTGAGAGGTGAAGTTTGGGCTTCTGTGGACCAAACAGAGTCCTGCGGCGGGGAACAGGTAAGTGGGGGGCCCCCAGGAACTTGGTTCTATTGGGGGACCCCAAAGCCTAATTTGTCTTTCTGCCTGTTACCTAACGGTATTCCCGCTAATATCTGTGTATGCCTGTAACTACTGGAAAATGTAAAATTTTAATAGTAGTCAAGAAAAAAAAAAAAAAAAAAAAGAGACCGCGGTACCTGTGTTAAACCACTAGGGGCCGCTGTGGTCCATTTTTTTCTTGTCATGTCGATCTTTGGCTTTTTCAAGTCAAAAGATCCAGGCAGTTGGTAAGTTTCTCTGTGGGAATCCACTTCCTTTGCCCTGTTGCTGCGCTCATCCACCGCACAGGCCCTCCGGCAAAAAGGGCCCTGGCTCCTAGTCCCTGCTTGTTTTCAAAAAAGAGCGCCGAAGGCGCGCGCGGGCGCGTGCACGCGCCTCCTATGAAAAGAAAGGGGCGGGGCGGGTGGATGACGCTCTATGCGCGCCGCGGCGCTTCTGCGCATGTGCAGGCGTCCCAGCATGGATAAAAGACACAGTACAAGTGTCAGCTGGATGCAAGCAGAGCTAGCAACAAAAACGGTGGCACATAGAGGTTGATGCAGGCATCCCCATAGAAAGACACTTTAGTGGACACCAGCTGGTATATAGCAGCAACTGTGTTAGACTATTACCAGTATAATTGGTGTATGACGACGGGAATACCTCAGCTTTGTGCTTAAAGGATATGTCGTCCAGACGCTCTGGAAATAAGTCTTCCAAGAAGCCAAAGGGGTCTCCATCGGGCTCTGAGGATTTTGGGCATGCTTGTACTGCACCAATCTCCCCTGAAATTTCAGAGGTTAGTAGCCGTAGGAACCCTGCAGGAGTACCTGGTGCTGTGGCTGCCCCCAGTCCACCTGCTCCTGTATATATAACAGAGGAGGTTTTTTCCTCAACTCTGGGAGGATTGGAAGAGAGATTAACAGCATTGATCGCTGCTTCCCTGTCACAGGGAAAGCGTGTCCGATCTCCGTCTCCTCCTTCAGAGTGCCTGTTAGTGGAGGAACAGCCCCACACAGAGATCGACCTACCTGAAGGGGATCAGGATGAGGTTGATTCGGTTATAGAGGAATCGGCAGTGGAAGAACCTTTCTCAGCATCTCAGGCTGAAAGATTATGGGTTCAGTCTCTGACTAACATGGTCCGATCAGCATTTAAAATGCCTCTTGCGGAGCCATCGACCACTACTGTCTCCTCGCTGGGGTCGCTGAAAGCTCCCCAGACTGCCTGTTCCTTCCCAATCCACCCTTTATTGGAAGGGCTTATTTACCAGGATTGGGAGCATCCTGATAAAATATTTACTCCCCCCCCAAGAGATTTCCGGTGATCTATCCCATGGAGGATAAGTTCATAAAAAAATGGAGGGTCCCTACAGTGGACGCAGCCATCTCTTGTGTGAATAAATCACTGACATGTCCAGTAGATAATGTTCCAATGTTCAAAGACCCAATAGATAAAAAAATTGGAGTCTTTACTAAAATCTGCTTTCTCTACAGCAAGCATGGTGACACAACCTGCAGTAGCAGCGATTGGGGTCTGCCAAGCAGTGAAGGATCAGTTGAAACAAGTCTTAAGAGACTTACCAGATCAGCAGGCTCTTGCCCTAGCTGACCTACCTAGAGCCTTGTGTTTTGCGGTAGACGCCATAAAGGATACAATCCAACAGGCCTCCCGCTTTACGCTGTCTGTAGTACATATGCGTAGGCTTCTATGGCTCAAAAACTGGTCTGCTGAAGCTCCCTGTAAGAAATTGCTGATTAGCTTCCCATTTCATGGAGAATGCTTATTTTGGAGAAGATCTGGACAAGTATATCCAGAAAATTTCTGCCGGTAAAAGTACACTCTTGCCGGTTAAGAACAAGGGTAGAAGTCCTTCTTTTAAGAGGCCTACTTCTCCAGTCCCTGGCACATCGGCTGTGAAACAGTTCCGACGGCCTCCGCGGTCAAATCCAGGGAGCAGAAATCAGGGACAATCACAGGGTAACAAGAAACCCTGGGTCAAGAGAGGTACGAAACCTCCCCCCAAGTCATGAAGGGTTGCCCCCACTCAATCGGGTGGGGGGAAGACTTCAGTTGTTCACAGAGACCTGGCGGGACACCATCAGAGACAAATGGGTGATCTCCGCAGTAAGTCTGGGATGCAAGCTGGAGTTAAAACACTCCTCCTGCCCATTTTATGAGGTCAAACGTGCCAAGCGATCCCCAAAAGAGAGGATCCCTCCTTCTGGCACTAGAACTATTGCTCCAAGGTGTAATCATGAAGGTTCCCTTGGAAGAAAGCGGGTTCGGGTTTTACTCGAACCTTTTCACAGTCCCCAAACCAAATGGGGACGTGAGGCCCATATTAAATCTAAAAGGGCTAAACAAATTCCTACATATCGGGACTTTTCGGATGGAGTCGATCTGATCGGTGGCCACCGCCCTACAAGGGCAGGAATGGTTAGCCTCGATCGACATAAAGGATGCTTATCTGCATATTCCCATCTTTCCGGCCCACCAGAAATTTCTACGCTTTGTAGTAGAAGGGTGCCATTTTCAGTTCAGAGCCTTACCTTTCGGTCTGGCCACAGCACCACGAGTGTTCACAAAAATTCTGGCCCCACTATTGGCCAATCTAAGAACACTGGGTGTAACGATAATGGCATATTTAGACGACCTGCTACTAATAGACCACTCAGTGGAAAAACTGGAAGTAGCTATTCACGAGACAATCAAGTATCTGGAATATCACGGTTGGATTATCAACCGAGACAAGTCAGCTCTAAGACCAGTCAAAAGTCTGGAATACTTGGGGCTAAGGCTGGATTCAAATCAGAGAAAGATTTTCTTACCTCCAGAGAAGGTGTCGTCTTTGAGAGATTTGACCCACTTAGTGGGTACAAAAAGAAAACCATCCATACGCCTGTGCATGAGGCTGCTGGGAAAAATGGTGGCTTCATTCGAAGCAGTACCCTACGGTCAATTCCATTCAAGGAACTTGCAGAGGGCCATACTGTCAGCCTGGAACAAAAAAGTTCAGGCTTTAGACTTACCAATGTCCCTGTCCCCTTCCTTTCGCAAGAGCCTCCATTGGTGGTTGGTGCCCCAGAATCTGGAAAAAGGGAAACCCTTCAGTCCAGTTTCTTGGAAGGTGGTCACTACAGATGCCAGCCTCATAGGCTGGGGGGCAGTACTGGAGCAATGGTCTCTCCAGGGCAAGTGGTCAGAAGCAGAGAAGGCCCTGCCCATCAATTTCTTAGAGATACGAGCAGCCCGGTATGCCCTAGTAGCATGGACATCCAAACTCCAAGGGTCCCCTGTCAGAATTCAATCAGACAATGCCACAGCAGTGGCATATATCAATCACCAGGAGTCGTGCAGCCCAGAGGGAAGCGAATTGCATCCTGGAATGGGCAGAAAGATATGTCCCAGCCATATCCGCGGTTTTCATCCCAGGAGTGGAAAATTGGAGAGCGGACTTTCTAAGTCGCCAGCAATTATGCCCGGGGGAATGGTCTCTTCACCCCGAGGTTTTCCAGGCAATATGCCAGCGGTGGGGAACACCGGATGTAGATCTGCTAGCATCCAGATTCAACGCAAAGGTGGACAGATTTGTGTCTCACACAAGGGATCCCCTTGCTTGCGGCTCGGATGCCCTAGTGTTCCCTTGGGATCAGTTCAAACTGATATATGCATTCCCACCGCCACAATTGTTACCGCGATTAATCCGCAGAATCAGGGTAGAAAAGAAACCAGTGATTCTGGTGGCTCCAGCGTGGCCCCGAAGAGCATGGTACGCAGAGATCGTAAAAATGTCAGTGAGGAGTCCTTGGACCCTCCCACATCGTCCGGACCTGCTTTCGCAGGGACCGATATACCACCCTTCCTTACCAGCCCTGGGTTTGACGGCCTGGCTATTGAAGCCCACATTCTAAAAAAGAGAGGGCTCTCTAATCCTGTGGTATCTACCATGATCAATGCCAGGAAGCCGGTATCCAGGCAGATCTATTATAGGATCTGGAAGGCGTACATCGCGTGGTGTGAGGCCAGGAAATGGCATCCGCGTAAGTACGTAATAGGTAGGATTCTGGACTTCCTACAGTGGGCTGTAGATAGGAAGCTTGCCTTGAGTACTATCAAGGGTCAGATTTCGGCCTTGTCAATATTTTTTCAAAGGCCCTTGGCTTTGCATTCATTAGTCAAAGCTTTCATACAAGGAGTGATGCGTATTAGCCCTCCGGTTAGTATTCCCATATGTCCATGGGACTTAAACCTGGTTCTGTCGGTTCTACAGAAACAACCGTTTGAACCATTGCAACACATTTCCTTGGTTCTTCTCACCAGAAAATTGATTTTCTTAGTAGCCATTTGTTCGGCTAAAAGAGTATCGGAATTAGCCGCCTTGTCCTGTAAGGAGCCATATCTGGTGTCCATAAGGACAGAGTAGTATTACGTCCTCATCCAGCCTTTCTTCCTAAGGTGGTATCGAGGTTTCATTTGAACCAAGATGTGGTTCTTCCTTCTTTTTTCCCCAAACCTACCTCGGTAGAGGAAAAGTTATTGCATTCTTTGGATGTAGTAAGAGCAGTTAAAGCTTATCTAAAAGCCACTGCTCAGATTCGTAGAACGGATACTTTGTTTGTTCTGCCGGAAGGCCCCAGAAAGGGTCAGGCAGCATCAAAATCTACTTTAGCCAAGTGGATTCGACAGGTCATAATACAAGCCTATGGCTTGAGAAGGAGACCGCCTCCGTTCAAAGTTAGGGCGCACTCCACGAGAGCAGTTGGAACTTCATGGGCAGTGCATCACCAGGCCTCCCTGGCTCAAGTCTGTAAGGCCGCAACATGGTCTTCAGTACACACGTTTACTAGATTCTACCAGGTAGACGTTAGAAGTCAGGAGGATGTCGCCTTTGGGCGCAGTGTGTTGCAGGCCGCAAAAGATCCTCATGCCTGATGGCGCCCAGCTTATGTATAGTGTATCCCTCCCCTCATTTGGCATTGCTTTGGGACGTCCCATTAGTAATGACTAAGTCGCTCTGTGTCCCGTGAGGTACGAAAAAGAAAAAGGGATTTTTAGAACAGCTTACCTGTAAAATCCTTTTCTTGGAGTACATCACGGGACACAGAGCTCCCACCCCTCTTTTTGGGACACCTATTGCTTTGCTACAAAACTGAGGTGCTCCCGGATGGGAGGGGCTTATATAGGGGAGGGAAGTTGCCAGTGCCAGCACCTGAAGGTATCTATATAACCCACATAGTAATGACTAAGTCGCTCTGTGTCCCGTGATGTACTCCAAGAAAAGGATTTTACAGGTAAGCTGTTATAAAAATCCCTTTTGTTTTTATTTTGTTTTTACTCACCGTAAAATCCCTTTCTCCGAGTTCATGAACCGAAAACAGCACCCACCCCTCCTTTTTAAGTTTGTACTGCTTTTTGACAAACTGATCTGCGAGATGCAGACTGAGGGAATATACCCAGAGGGTCCGCCCCCTTGGCGGTACTGTAGAAGGTGTGATGCAACACTTTTTACAAGTTTTCTGCCTAGTCACTCCTAATTAACGGATAATACCCACTATGTCAATATAGAAGCTGTGTCGGTCCATGAATTTTAGAGAAAAGGATTTTACAGTGAGTAAAAAATCCTATTATCCCCTAATGATGGCAATAGGTAGTAACAGGTAATCCTTCTAAAAAAAAAAAAAAAAATTGGGGTCTATTAGAAATGCTCGTAGCTTCCGGTTTCTTCGGCCATAGAGATGATTGGAGACCAGAATGGCTCCATGATCAGCTGACAGAACCACCGGCTGCATTCTCGGGTTCCCTGGTGGGACAGGAGAGCCTGAGAAAACCATGGAAGATGGCGGGGATGGGGGACGTTCCCGCCCAATGCTTGTAAAAGCAGTCTAGTGGTTAATTAGCCGCTAGGATTGCTTTTACATGACAGCCCACCACCGGCTGAAAACAAATGATACCAAGATGCTGCCTAAATCTGCAGGCATCATTCTGGTATAACCACTCATATTCCAGCAACCTACCAGTATGTTGCTGGTCCTTGTTGGGCATATATAGTACATTTGTATTTTTTTTTTTTTTTTTTTTCCATGCAGCCTGTGAGGTAAAAAAAAAAAAAAAAAGATAACCTTAACAAATTCCTCCATTCACATCACATTGATTGTTGGTATGCCCACCATTAGACCACCTTGCATCCACCCACTTCTATCGATGGGCATACTTGCACTTTTCTTCTTGGGTTCTTTTTTTTTTTTTTTCCATTTTCATAAAAAAAAAACAAATAAAAACATTCCTTCATTCACATCGATTTAGATGTGGATGAAGAAATCTCTGCCAAGGAAAGTTAATAAAAAATATATGCAGAAGCATAGGGGCGATCCGCCCCTAATGTCCACCCCTGCCCCCATGCTTAGACATATATGCTCTTCTTCCTTCTGTTTTTTTTTTTTTTAAACTGGTGGTGAAATCACCTCCTACAGCGCTGGAGTCACGGATTTATGTATCATGAGAGCAAACCTTGTTGCTGTCTAAATATGTTTTTTGCTACACCTGAATGTTGTACCTGCAAAGCAATAATGGATAACAAAACACAGTATCAGTACAGTATAACCGTAAGAAATACCTGCAAAGCAAATCCAATAAAACACGGTAACAACATTGCATTATAGCATAAATCACAGTAACAGTTGGAAGACATTCCTGCAAAGCAAACATGATAAAACACAGTAACAAAACATTACAGTATAGCCTAAAATACAGTAAAGCAGAATAAAACCAACTCTTTTTGTCTTATTATTATTATTATTATTATTATTATTAATAATTAAAAAAAAAAAAGTGTGTTGTGTTTTATTTTTATTTTATTTGTTTATTTTTATTATTACTTTGAACATTCCAGCTTGGGGTCTTTCAAAATGCGATGGCCATCTAACATCTTTCGAGACCCTGTGTGAAAGTGTGCCCTAGGACTGTCGTGCTGTACCCTATTCTAATACTCCACTAGTGTGTGGAAGCGACGGAAACAGTCCCCGATGCAGAGACCAGGTTGGTCAGGACAGGAGGGACAATAATAGCGGGTGTCATGCCTATGTCTGCGCTTGCTACAGACAAGACTTTTTTTTTGTTTTGGGGGGTGCTTGTTGGGTAGGGGTACCAGGAAAGACATCCGCAAAATGCCTCTCATGCAGCTGGTTCACTGCATCTGGGTTGTGAATTTGGGCCACAGCACATACTGGAAACAGAAGGGCTGTGATGACCTCTTCCTGGAATTTTAGGAAGGATCCAGTTCATCCAGACGCGCTTTGTATAGCACATAAGTGTTGAACAGAGCCAATTTGAATAAGTATACAGACACTTTTTTTTAATTTTTATACCAGTGTCTGGCCTTACGGGCAACTAAGTACGGCGCCATCATCTGGTCACACCTCCCATTTTACGGTTGTAATTGTCGACACAGAAGGGCTTCTCAACACCAGACGCTGTATTGTGGACTGCCACATCTGGGTGAATGGAAGACGGAACGAAAATGTTCCATTTGTCCTTCCCTCTCACTGCAAATAACTCATTGGACCTCAAGCAGGCTCTCTCCCCCAGACTAAGTTGGGCATTTACAAGCCGTTGGGGGAAGTCCCGACTATTAGATCGCACAGTGCCACATGCACCAATTCCTGATCGATAGAGGTGTCTAAAAAGTGGCACACTTGAATAAAAATGTTCCCTGTATAAATGGTACGCATTTCCGAATACGGGTGGCACCAAGTCCCAAACAATCTTTCCTCTGCTCCCTATGTAGTCTGGGCAATTGGGGGGGGGGGGGGGCTCCAAGCTGCTATCCTTTCCCTCGTAAATGAGAAAACTCCATGTATAGTCTGTTGCCCTGTCATAGAGCTTATATAAAATGTAATCCGGCACTCATCAATGCAGACATCTTGATCTGGGATAAAACAAGGCTACAAATTTTTGGTTGAAGTGGTTTAGAAGGACCCAAATTTTATGAGCCAATCATGTTCAGGGTCACCCCAAGGACAACAGAGTTAATTGTTGTTAAAATGTATGAACCGCAATATCTGCTCGTACCTGGCCAGGACAGCGGAGAACACGGCATATGGTGAATTGGGTCAGTGGACCAATATGACCGCATCATCAGCGGCTGTTGGAGATGACATCTGGGCTTCCCTCCAGTGGATCATAGATCCGATTTAAGCGTTGTTTGAGCTCCCTGAGTAAGGGGATCGCTGGCTTTCTGGTAAACCTCCATTTAGTTTTTTGTGATGGGTGTCACACCGACGGGTGTTTGATCCTCACTTCCAACATGGATTCTTCCATGGGATCTCTCTAATGGACTTTAGTTTGACATTTGTCACACGAGTTCTGTTTGCACAAGATTGCACTTTATTCATATGCTATTCAGATGTATTCGAGACTTAATCATGGTCTTCTGAATGTTTAATTGCACCTCATTTGTTTCAACGCTGCATTTTTATTTTTTTTTCTATATACAATATCTTGTATTTGACAAATTTACGTTTTATTCAGTCCTGACCACATGGGTACATTCACACATTCTTAAATGCTCGGTTAACAAGTCACAAAGAAAATTTATTTTCTACGTGCCTTAGCACTGGCACTTATCCAGTGTGGAAAAACGTCAGTGACCACACTGTGAGTCCTAAATGAAGAAAATACTGTCGATACAAAGCCTGTGTGTGTGTGTGTGTGTGTGTGTGTGTGTGTGTGTGTGTGTGTGTGTGTGTGTGTGTGTGTGTGTGTGTGTGTTTTTCATTAATTTTGCCCGTTTGTGGCATGTAAATAAAGATACAGAGACTGAAAAAACCTTCCTGTTCCTTGTATTGTGTTTTAGTCTCTGGTGCTTGGTTCACCTGAAGTGAGTGTAATCCATAACTAAAAAAAATATGCTGCACTTAAAGTGGTAGTAAACGGAATAAAAATGTCGCCTGCAGCACTAATTGAGCGAGAATGTATCCACAGGGCAGCTGAACAGAAGTCCATAAGTAGATGTCAACCACAGTGGCCACACATGGATCAAAATGAGGCCAGTCCCTGCTGGCCAGTGTTAAAACATTCTCACTTCTGGTTACGGTAATCGGCATAAAAAAAAAATGTAGTTCAGAATGTAGTAGTAGTACAATGCAGTTTTGCTTATTTTTTTGTGTTTATAAACCCCATGTCCGCTATCAAAAACTGCACACTAGCACTTTTGTCTCTCCTTCTTTTTCTTATTTTTTTGTGAATAAAGCAGAACTAAAGTTTCTGCTGCCCCTGAGCAGGCAGGCTCTTTAGTGCAGGAGAGACCATGTCTTTTCTACAATAAAATACACCTACCTGCTTGTTGTCTGGCTTGCATCATTAGCACAGTTCCTTTCGAACTAGGATGACTGACTGCTGCGCATGCACAGGAGTCACGTCACCCTGTGCTGGGCAATGAAGACTGGTACCCAGGGGATGCCAGTGGCAGACAGGGAACGGTGAAGGAAAGTTAAGATTAGCTTTGCTTTAAGGTCCACTTTAAATGCGAAGTTCACTTTTTGGGAGAATGTTACACCCATATTTAGGGTGTAACATGCTCCAGCAGTCATCCCTGCACACCCCCCTCCCCAAGTGACAGCGGGTGGGGGGATCTTCTCTGTTTTCAGGATGTTACATGTTACTGTTGAAGCAGCCCCCCCCCCCCTTCTTGTTGTGTCAGTGAGTGGAGTGGGGAATCTTCTCCCCGCAGTAGCTGTGACAATTTAAAAAATGCGGCTGTGCGGGTCTCTGCCCACCTGGCCGCATCATTCATTCAGAGTTCTGTGAATGTATGAACTACAAGTTCTCGATGAACTACCAGGGCGCTGTTTATCTATCTATCTATCTATTTCATTGATTCTATGAAGTGTGAGCTGACAGTCTGCAAGAGCTCTGCATTGCTTTGCTTTCCAGGGTCCTATTAAAAAAATTATAATAAATGCACTTTTTTATTTTTACCTGCAAGATGTACATTTCACCTTTTTGTAAAAACATTTAAATAAAAAAGGAATAGTTTAACTTTTAAAAACAGTGTGGCCGTGAGGGGCTCTGCCCCCATGGCCGCATCATTTATTCCCAGAGTTCTGTGAATGAACTACAGTCGCCATCTGCCATTGCAGCAGACAGCTTGTAGTTCTCAATGAACTGCGAGAGCACTGATGAGCACTCTTGGTTCATTGATCTTCCGGTTTTTAGTAACTGTCTGCCCATATGAGAAGTACGAGCAGACAGCTTTACTGAGAGTCTGCAGGATCCTGGCATTGTACCAGTAATTTACTGATCAGGGGTACAATGGTTTCCAGGCTCCTGCGTAAAAATAAATAAATGCAATATTTATTAAAAAATTGTTTTTGCAAAACTATGTGCATATTTTTTCCTTCAAAAGATGAACTTCTCCTTTTAACAGCCAGGCAACTAGTATTTTCAAGAAGGTGAGCAACAATGGTAGCCTCCCTTCTTCTGTCTTGACAGGTTGTCTTTACAAAAGCAACCAATCAGCCGTCATTATACTGGCTGCAATCATTTGAAGGCTGTTTGTTCAGGGTTGTGTGTTTTGCGCTGACTGAATAAGTCTTGATTGCCATTGCGGATCTGTCCTGCAATGACATTTTAAAGATGTCCGTATTAATGTTTACTGAGAGTTACGGTGACCTCATTGCAGCCGGTTCCTCCTCGGCCCGTGACTCACAGCTCCGGGATGACTTTCTGAGAAAGGAAGTGGCTTTCTATTAAGTTGAATGTGTTACAATACTATCTGCCTTTTGTACTTCTTACATGAGTATTAAAAGGCAGCATCTTGGTGCATTTAGGCACTAAAAATAAGTTTTATATACCTATAATTTTTTTACTTGCTGATACAATAAAAAGTATACTCTGGTAACACCCACCCTGTGCCATATGGTTACATAGAAAGCACATGGATGGTGCCAATGCATTCCAAAACCTGTAACCATCGGGCCGCTGCACTATCTCCTGCCTCTTCCCTGGAGTACAGGAATACATTGGTCACCCGTTTTTCTGTCTTGTACATTCCTGTCCTGCCGATCTCCTTACAAAGCAAATGCTTTGTTGGTCAAGGCTGATTTAAACTTTCAGCTGGTATGTGGAAGCTGAACATAGAGGAATTTTATTAGGCAAACTTTTTTTTCAATGCATGTTTAAAGGAAAATGCCCTCGAGCACCATTTGCACAGTTACCATAACATATGATATTAGCGTGATTTCAGAAGAGCTCTGTATCTGTGGTGTTCTTCTCTAAATGTCCCCAAGTCTGGTGCGCTTGAAAGTACAAAGAGTTACTAAACCCAGGACCCTGCAATCACTACATTTGGTCTCTCATAGTACACCGAACATGGAAATGCAATTATTTTAATAAATATTACCGGCCAAATGCCTTTTCCCATCAGCAGTATATAGCAGTCTTGTGACTTCTGTCAGTGTCTTGTTAAAGCTTGTAGGATGAGTTTTCATTCTCCTCTGACTGTCCTATGAGGCTGCGTGACTCCTGATCCTCTGTCTGGACAGTGCTAATTGGCCCTGTGCTGATCACATGCACCCCGACAGAAATCATGTCAACTGATACCTTCCTGTGCTGTCTGTTTTCAGTTATATTGTTACTAGTTCTCTCCGACTACAGAACCCTTCCCGCTTGTTTGGAGTAACAATGCTACTGCTGCTTTCAGAAGACAAAATACAGCGAGTGAGTTGTCAGCCTAGGACAGGATAAATAAAAAAAAAAAAAAAGGGAAAGACAACTTGGTGGGGGGGTGGGGGGGGGGGTGGTGGTGGTATTACAGCCACCACATCTGATGACTAGTAAACGGTTTTATATGAAATGGTTTTTCTTTTATCTCCCTTTGAGGGACACCATTGGGTTATATTGCTGCCTACAGTAGGTTGGGACACTGGCAAATAAAAATAAGTTAGTGAGTCCCTGTATGACCCCACCTTATGTCTTAGATTTTTGCTAGTGTCTTAGGAGGTTGAATATCTTTTTGTTCAGCTCTCTCATATTTGCTAGCCTTTTTATTAAGGTGTCGATTCATTCAGATACCCTTTTGTAGGATTACCTCTACATCTGTTAGACTTTTCGGTGGCTGTTGTCCACCCCCTCATTTGGACTGCTTTAAACCCCTTTAATGTTAACATTTCGAAATTCTTACTATAAAATCACTTTGTCGAAGTCCATGGAGAGACATAGGACCCCTAGTGTTTTATTGACTCTTAGATCAGCTTGCTTGAGGCATGATGATTGGAGGCTTTCCAGTAAGTATCCAAGCTTTATTTTTATTATCTTGAGTTTAGATACGGGTTAAGATAAAAAACCTTCTGTGTGCAACAGCCACCCTAATATTCACCGGAGCCCCATTTCGATTCAGCAATGTTGCACAAGAACCTCAGGTGCCCAGGACTCTCCCTGGGACACAGCAGTGGGCGCCAATGGCTCCGGCTGCTGTCAAAGTCAGTAAACCAATGAGGAGAGAGGGGGGCAGAGCCAAGCCGCTGCTCAGTGTCTGAAGCTGCTTGCTGTGGGGGCACTCGCCAGGAGCGAGGGGTCCAGGCTGCTCTGTGTAAAACCACTGCACAGAGCAGGTAAGTATAACCTGTTTATTATTTCTAAATAAAATACTTTAATATCACTTTAAAGACTGCTAAGCACCTTTCAGCTGTGGTCTGATTGTAATGAGTAAAGCCAGGGGTACCAACTAAAGGTTCGTCAAGCATTTGTTAATGTACTGCAGGTGTTTTGCAAGCTGAGAGACTACTGGGCTTGGCTCCATAAACACAAATGTTTGATAAAGGTTTCAAAAGCTTGCTAAATGCCTGTCAAGTGCTCCTCCAACACATAAATATGCTCCATGGTTCTTTAGCCTAAGGACTAGTTTATAATAGCATTATCCCTCTGAAGACTGATCCATGATGGATTGCTCTTCAGAGGGTATTTAACAGGTGGTGAGGAGGCGTTTTGTCAACACCTCGTTAAACTTTTTCAGCCCCTGAAAATCTGCATTGCGGCACTGCAAGGGTTGCGACATGGCCACATTGAGATGAATAGGTCATGTTCAACGGGTGCTGCAGATTGCTGAGCATAATTTTTGCTGTCCTGTGATGCAAAGCATTGTGACCATAGCATGTTAACCACATCTGCTGCCCAAATGGGGGTGGTATTTGCAATAAGGCTCCGTTCACATATATGCAAATTGGATGTGTTTTGAATTGCATCCGATTCACGTGAATCAAGCTGGCTTCCTATGGAGCTGGGTCCTGTGCATTTTTTTGAAGACTGTGGTTCAAATGTGAATTGCAGGATCTTTGCCTTCTATGGGAACCCATCTGAATCGCACATCGGTTCAGTTTTGCACATGAATTCAGTCTGGGAAAAAAAACAGCGGGGGGGGCAACTTCCACGCCAAAATAATAAAGAAAAAGGTGTGTGCGATTTTCACCGCCCCCCCCCAATCCATACCAGACCCTTATCAGTGCATGCAGCCTGGCAGGCCAGGAAAGGGGGGGGGGGGACGAGTGAGTGCTCTTCCTCCTGAACTATATCAGGCCACATGGCCTGTGGCCTGGTATGGTAGCCCCAAAGCACCTTGTCCCTATGTAGATCCTTTCCCCAGAACCCTGGCCGGTAGTTGTGGGGGTCTGCATGCAGGCGACTTATCGGAATCTGAAAGCCCCCTTTTACAAGGGGGGGCCCCCAAATCCTGCCCCCTCCATTTGAATGAGTAGTACTCATTCACCAAAAAAGTGTCAAAAATAAAAACAGACAGTTTTTGACAATGTCCGTGGTGTAGATCCATCTTCAATCACGACGCCCGCCACCACGATTCCGATCAGCCCCCTGCCCTCAGATCCCTCTGGGTGGGCAGAGCCTAGAAACGCGGCTTGTTTTTAATGACTCCCAACCATAAATGTACATGGTCTAATATGTTATCCTTGACTAGCAAGGGGGTATCATGCAGGCTTGTCTTTTTGTTTTCACCAGTATCTGACAAGGAAGAATATCATGCAGGCTTGTCTTTTTGTTTTCACCAGTATCTGACAAGGAAGAAATTTTATAATTTTTACATTTTTGATTTGGCATTTTCATTCATAAAGCTACAGAGCTTTATCAGATGGGATCTAACTGACTGGTGGTTGTGTTCTGTCCACAGGAAATATTGTGGAATGGTGTCTGCCCCAAGACATGGACTTACAAGGGGTGGAATTTAAATCGATGGCCAGCGGATCCCACAGGGTACAGTCTGATTTCATGTAAGTCGGGTCTTAAAAATAACCTTTTTAAAACATATTCTGCTTAAAGGTGTAAAGGATATTTTTTATTTATTTTTTTGGGTTTTCTGTATTACCTTCTCATATAGTAGATCTTACATTGGCTCTTCTTGGTCCATTGTGGATTTTATTTTCCCCTTTTAGTTACTTTCGGAAAGGCAGCTTTTTTGGCCTGGCTTGCTTTGCCAACATGCCGGTGGAGAGCGAGCTGGAGAGAGGAGCGCGAATGAAGTCTGTTGGTATACTGTCCCCTTCCTATACACTGCTTTATCGCTACATGCACTTTCTGGAGAACCAAGTCAGGTAAGATGGTCTAAAGTGGGGTGAGGGATTTTGGGATAGAAACTCACAGGGGCATGTGAAGGAGACCTGTGCTTTACCTTAACCACTTAACGACCGCCCACTGTAAATATACGTTGGCAGAATGGCACCGACAGGCAGAATCACGTATATATACGTGACTGCCTTTGTATAGTTGGGGGGTCCGATCGGACCCCCTTCTTTACAGTGAGCGGTGGTTAACTGATCGGGAGCGATCAGGCATGAGGGGACGGCCGTTCGATTCCGGCCACCCCCTCTCGATCGCTCCCGGCGAATGAGAGCGCTTCCCTGTCTGTGTAATGTTTACACAGGCAGAGGAAGTGATGTCATCTCTCCTGCGGCGCTCACATATACCGAGCGCCGTACAGGAGAAGATGCCAGGTTAGTGCACAAAACACTACACTGACACCAGGACACATAGGTACATAAATCGCCCCCCCAGATCACCCCCCAGCCACAGTGTCACTGATTGCAGTGACGATTTATTTACTGATCACTGCAATCAGTGACATTTGTGACTGTAAAAGTGTCACCAAAGTTTAGTTTTAGGTCCAGTGTAGCCCCCTAAACCCCCCTAATAAAGGTTTAACCCCTTGATCGCCCCCCAGATAACCCTTTCACCCCCTATCACCACTGTCGCTAAGCGATCATTTTTCTGATCGCCGTCTTAGCGTCGGTGATGCCGATCGGTAGCCAGTTTTTTTTAGGTTCGCCGCAGGTTTTTATAGCGTCGGGTACCCCCATATATTACCTAATAAAGGTTTAACCCCCTTGATCGCCCCCCATGTAACCCTTTCACCCCCTATCACCACTGTCGCTAAGCGATCGTTTTTCTGATCGCTGTCTTATTGTCGGTGATGCAGATCGGTAGGCAGTAATTTTTTTTTAGGTTCGCCGCAGGTTTTTATAGCGTCAGGTACCCCCATATATTATCTAATAAAGGTTTTAACCCCCTAATTGCCCCTAGTTAACCCTTTCACCAGTGATCACCATATAAGTGTTACGGGTGACGCTGGTTAGTTTGCTTTTTATAGTGTCAGGGCACCCGCCGTATATATAACCCAATAAAGGTTTAACCCCCTGATCGCCCGGCGGGTGATATCAATTAGGTTTTAGCGTCAGAGAGGGTCTGCGTCACACCCCAGGCAGCGTCAGGTTAGTGCCAGTAACGCTAACACCCACGCGTGAAGCATACACCCCCCTTAGTGGTATAGTATCTGATCAGATCTATACTAGTGTCCCCAGCAGTTTAGGGTTCCCAAAAACGCAGTGTTAGCGGGATCAGCCCAGATACCTGCTAGCACCTGCGTTTTGCCCCTTCGTCCAGCCCAGGCCACCCAAGTGCAGTACGAACGATCACTGTCACTTACAAAACACAACACACGTAACTGCAGCGTTCGCAGAGACAGGCCTGATCCCTGCGACTCCAGTGCTGTAGGAGGTGATTTCACCACCACAGTTAAAAAAAAAAAAGCATATATGCCGAAGCATTGGGGCAGCAGGGGCGGAGGAGTGATTTTGCTCCTAATGCCGCGTACATACGGTCGAAATTCCGACGGAGGCTTGCCCGTGGAAAAGTCCGACCATGTGTGTGGCATAACTTTTTTGGGGGAGGATGCCCCCATGCTTCGGCATATATAAATGGTGCATGTATGCCCATCATTAGAAGTGGGTGGATGAAGGGCGGTATTCTAATGGTGGGCATACCCACCTATCAATCTCTTTTTTTCGTTCAGCCAACTGGCTGCATGAAAAAAAAAGATTACAACAAGGACCAGCAACGTACTGGTATGTTGCTGGACTTTGAATGTTTATACCAGAATGATGCCTGCGGGTTTAGGTATCATCTTGGTATCATTCTTTTCAGCCAGCGGCCGGCTTTCATGTAAAAGCAATCCTAGTGGCTAATTAGCCTCTGGACTGCTTTTACAAGCAGTGGGAGGGAATGTCCCCCCCCCCCCCCCCCCCAGATTTAAAAAGCGCCATTGGGAAATTGGGAAAGCATTTTATCACACCGATCTTGGTGTGGTCAGATGCTTTGAGGGCAGAGGAAAGATCTAGGGTCTAGAAGACCCCAGTTTTTTCAAAAAAGAGCACCTGTCACTACCTATTGCTATCATAGGGGATATTTACATTCCCTGAGATAACAATAAAAATGATAAAAAAAATAAAAATATGGAAGGAACAATTAAAAAAAAAAAAGCAAAATTAATAATAATAATAAAAAAAAAAGCACCCCTGTCCTGCCCTGCTCTTGCCCAATGGCGAACGCAAGCGTCGGTCTGGCGTCATATGTAAACAGCAATTGCACCATGCATGTGAGGTATCACCGCGAAGGTCAGATCGAGGGCAGTAATTTTAGCAGTAGACCTCCTCTGTAAATCTAACGGGGTAACCTGTAAAGGCTTTTAAAAATGTATGTAGTTTGTCGCCAATGCGCGTTTGTGCGAAATTTTAAAACATGTCGTGTTTGGTATCTATGTACTCGGCCTAAGATCATCTTTTTTATTTCATCAAACATTTGGGCCATATAGTGTGTTTTAGTGCATTAAAATTTAAAAAAGTGTGTTTTTTTCCCCAAAAAACGCGTTTGAAAAATCGCTGCGCAAATACTGTGTAGAAAAAAAAAATGCAACACCCACCATTTTAATCTGTAGGGCCTTTGCTTTAAAAATATATATAATGTTTGGGGGTTCAACATAATTTTCTTGCAAAAAAAAATTTTTTTTTCATGTAAACAAAAAGTGTCAAAAAGGGCTTTGTCTTCAAGTGGTTAGAAGAGTGGATGTAAGCTTCCTAATGTTGTGTATAAAATGCCAGAACAGTTCAAAACCCCCCCAAATGACCCCATTTTGGAAAGTAGACACCCCAAGCTATATACTGAGAGGCATGTCGAGTCCATGGAATATTTTATATGTTGACACAAGTTGCGGAAAAAAGACAATTTATTTATTTTATTTTTTTTGCACAAAGTTGTCACTAAATGATATATTGCTCAAACATGCCATGGGTATATGTGGAATTACACCCCAAAATACATTCTGTTGCTTCTCCTGAGTACGGGGATATCACATGTGTGAGACTTTTTGGGAGCCTAGCCGCGTACGGGACCCCAAAAACCAATCACCGCCTTCAGGATTTCTAAGGGTGTAAATTTTTGATTTCACTTCTCACTGCCTATCACAGTTTCGGAGGCCATGGAATGCCCAGATAGCACAAAACCCCCCCAAATGACCCCATTTTGGAAAGTAGACACCCCAAGCTATTTGCTGAGAGGCATTGTGAGTATTTTGCAGATCTCCCTTTTTGTCACAAAGTTTTGAAAATTGAAAGAAAAAAAAATAAAAATATTTTCTTTCTTCATTTTCAAAAACAAATGAGAGCTGTAAAATACTCACCATGCCTCTCAGCAAATAGCTTGGGGTGTCTACTTTCCAAAATGGGGTCATTTGGGGGGGTTTTGTGCTATTTTGCCTTTTTATGGCCTTCGAAACTGTGATAGGTAGTGAGGAGTGAAATCAAAAATTTGCGCCCTTAGAAATCCTGAAGGCGGTGCTTGGTTTCCGGGGGCCCGTACGCGGCTAGGCTCCCAAAAAATCCCACACATGTGGTATCCCCGTACTCAGGAGAGGCAGCAAAATGTATTACTCTTTCGTCCATGGACCGACACAGCTTCTCTATTGACAAAGTGGGTATTATCCGTTAATTAGGAGTGACTAGGCAGAAAAACTTGTAAAAAGTGTTGCATCACACCTTCTACAGTACCGCCCAGGGGGCGGACCCTCTGGGTATACCCTCTCAGTCTGCACATCGCAGATCAGTTTTTTTCTGTCTAGCAAGGAGTAGGACATGGCTCCCTTCGGGCTCATTGGTCCGGGGAAAAAAGATATATATATTTTTTATTTTTTTGCTACATTTGTTGTTTCCTGCGATCTTCGATCAACTGCCGACTGGGTGACAGGCTGGAACCTCGATCCTTGTAGTCTCCCCAGTTTCGGCCATCGAGCGTGTGCCGACCCTAGCTACGCGCTGGGTTTTCCACGACATGCCCGTCGCTCCACGGGTGGCCGGTGAGCCTACGCTCCAGGGCCTGCATCGGACCGCTCAGCTTCGGCTGACCTTACGGCCGAGTCGCAGCAGCCTGGCCGGTGAGCTTACGCTCCAAGGCTTGCATCGGACCGCTCAGCTTCGGCTGACCTTACGGCCGAGTCGCAGCAGCCTGTCCGGTGAGCGTCATGCTCCAGGGCATACATATGATCGTCCCTTCTGGGTCCAATCACAGCATGCCTGGCCAACAGTCACCTTCCGTGCGCGGACGATGATCTGTTTGGAATGTCTTCCAGCAGAATACATGCAGGATAGGTAAGTAAAACTCCCCTGCCTCGGCTGGGTGATTTAGCTGGACATTCCTGGAGAGATCAAGTAAGTGGTTGTGGCCCCTTTCTTCCCTCTCTCCCTGCCTTTCCCTCCTCCCTGGGCTTCTAGCTAAAGGTTGCTGGGTGCTGGGGGTCACCTAGGGGGTCCCACTGGAGCGGGGCTGGCTGTAACTAACATTTAAAAGAAATGTCATTTTTGCTTACCTGTGTTTCTGTGTCTCCATGCTGTCGGCGGCCATTTTGAGGTGGTCCATGCCAAGTTTGGCCTCTTGTAACTGCCTGGCGGCCATCTTCCTGTAGTTCGGCCACACCCACTGGCCCCTATCAGGTGATCGGCGGCCATGTTTGTCCACCCTGTATGCAGATATTGCCGTTCGGCGGCCATCTTTTTTGTGGGCTATGGCTGCCTGACCTCTATCTTCTGTCGGCGGCCATTTTCTTAGAGCCCACATTATCTTCCATACAGACGGTTTTGGCAACCATTTTGCGAGAGCCTCCGGCCTCTAGGGTGCATTACACTGGCGCGAAAATTCACACAGGAAGTGCTGATAAAAGAAGCAGACTGACACAGCAGCAAGGGGACAGCATCATAGGCGCAGCATAGCAGTACCTATCCAGGGTGGTGAGTCCTCTGGGTAACCCAGCATCTCTGCAGCGCAGGAGGGTGGCCTATTGATATCTTGCCTGGAGCCCTGTGAGTGTCAGCGTGTGGTCAGCATGGCATCTGAGCCAGATGTCTTCTCCCCTGAAACACCAGATTTAGCAGCTGGTGTCCCTGAGGTGTCTATGGACGCTATGTCGGCAATCCTAGAGGCGTTTGCTGCCAGGGTGGAAGCAGCACACGGGAATACAGGGGGTAATAAACGCCCCCGTCCCCTGCAATCTTCTGGGGATATTTCTGATGCAGAACCAGGTCCAGCTACGGCTCATGGCCCAGATTCTGATGCATCAGAGACTGCAGACCGTGACCGATCGGACAGTGAGGAGGACTCCAAGTCCAGGTCAGTACGCGAGACGGCTTTGGTATCTGACCTTATTACTGCAGTGCGGGATACGCTAAAGTTGGAAAGGACTGAAGAAGTAGCAGATACTCCAGTCCCCTTTGGGTTTCGTAAACCTGCCCGCACTGCTAAGGTGTTCCCTTGTGTGTCTTATTTTGACAAACTCTTATACAAGGAATGGGAGAACCCACTGAGGGTCTTTACAGCCCCAAAGAGGTTTGCAGTACGGTACCCCTTTGAGGAGAGTTTTCTGAAGATATGGACCTCTCCCTCTATAGTGGACCCTTCGGTGTCCAGACTTAATAGAGCCACCACTATTCCAGTAGAAGGGGCTCCTGTTTTCAAGGACCCTGTGGATAAGAAGGCTGAAGCGCTCGCTACCGATACTCAGTGGTAGGCTCAGCAGTACGCCCGGCATTGGCGGGGGCCCTAGTGTCTCAGACACTTACTGAATGGGCAAAATTGCTACTCCAGGGGTTAAAGGAGCGAGATGCTCCTCCTAATGAGATAACTTTGGCCGACCAGTTGGTCCAGGGCCTTAAGTTTGTCTGCGAGTCAGACATGGATACTATTCCCCTGCTGTCAAGAGCTTCGGTTTATGCAGTAGCAATACGCCGCCTGATCTGGCTAAAGGGCTGGTCTGCGGACCAGACTTCCAAGAAAGCCCTATTGGATCTGCCTTTTAAGGGCGACAGACTTTTTGGGGCTTCTCTGGATGACATCATCAAGGATGCTACAGGAGGTAAAAGCACTTTGCTTCCCCAAACTAGCAAGGGTAGGGGACCACGCCAAGGGCAAGGGCCCTCCTTTACTGCACGTAAGCGGTTTTTTCGCCCTCTTAAGGCGACAGGGAAAAGACCCCAGGCCGATAAAGCGCCTGCCCAAGGACAAAAGCGTCCTTGGTCCCGCAGACCCAACAAGCCTGTGGACAAATCTGCGTCCACATGAAGGTCCGCCCCCACCCAGCTCTCGGGTGGGGGGACGTCTTCGCAAATTCGCGACTCAGTGGACTGCTCTAGTCTCCGACAGGTGGGTTTGCGAAGTAATCTCCTCAGGCTACAAGATAGAATTTCTCTCTTGTCCACCAGACAGATTCATCACCTCCAATCTCCAGCTACTACCGACCCGTCGGGAGGCCCTGTATGGGGCGGTCCAGGGTCTACTGGAACGCGGGGTAGTTATTCCAGTTCCAGAACAGGAACGGGGTCAGGGTTTTTACTCAAATCTGTTCATTGTGCCAAAGAAGGAGGGGGTTCGTCCAATCTTGGATCTGAGCCCTCAATTGCTTTGTGAAGGTACAAAGATTTCGGATGGAGTCGGTTCGATCCGTAGTCACGGCTCTCCATCCGGGGGACTTTCTGGCCTCCTTGGACATCAAGGACGCATACCTGCATGTCCCCATATACTCCAGACACCAGAGGTTTCTGCGATTTGCTATCGGGAAGAACCACTACCAGTTTGTGGCCCTCCCGTTTGGCCTTGCCTCAGCACCCAGGACGTTCACCAAGGTGCTTGCTCCGATTCTGGCACTTCTAAGACAGCGGGGTATCCCTATCACAGGTTACTTGGACGACCTTCTGCTGAAGGGCCCTTCAAGCTCAGAATTAGAGGTAAGCGTGTCCATTACCTGTCAGACTCTTCGAGACTGTGGTTGGATACTAAACACGCAAAAGTCAGTATTGGTGCCCACTCAACGCCTAGTGTACCTGGGGTTGATTCTGGATTCCTCAGAGGCAAAGGTATTCCTCCCTGTGGAGAAGTTGCAGACCCTCCGGGCTGCAGTACGGCAGCTGACTTCCAGGAATTGGTCGTCACTCCGTTTTTGCATGCGAGTGTTGGGCCTCATGGTAGCCTCCTTCGAGGCGGTCCCATATGCTCAATACCACACTCGAGTGTTACAGAGGGAAGTTCTGTCCAGATGGAACAGATGCCCTTCATCTCTGGATTATCAAATCCGAGTGAGCCACCTAGTCAGGAGATCCCTGGTATGGTGGCTGACAGCACCGGCTCTAATGGCCGGGAAGTCATTTCTTCCGGTTTACTGGATAGTGATCACGACGGACGCCAGCCTTACAGGTTGGGGGGGAGTCTGGGGTGTCCAGTCGGCGCAAGGTCGCTGGACCCCAGAGGAAGCCCTCCTGCCGATCAATGTCCTGGAGATCCGGGCGATCAAGCTGTGCCTCTTCAAATGGTCTCAGAGACTGCAAGGGCGTCCAGTCAGGATCCAGTCAGACAACGCCACAGCAGTGGCATATGTCAATCATCAAGGAGGAACAAGAAGCTCAGCTGCAGCATCGGAGATCGCTCGCATCCTGAAGTGGGCAGAGAGGAGCGTACCGGCACTGTCGGCCGTGTACATTCCGGGTGTGGAAAACTGGCAGGCGGACTACCTGAGCCGCCAGATGCTGGACCAGGGAGAATGGTCCTTACACCCGGAGGTGTTCCAACTCCTCTGCCAAAGATGGGGCACACCAGACGTAGATCTTCTGGCTTCCCGACTCAATCGGAAGGTATTGAGGTTTGTGGCCCGGTCAAGAGACCCATGGGCAGACGCAACGGACGCGTTGGTAGCATCGTGGGGCCAGTATCGGCTAATCTATGCCTTCCCTCCCTTAAGGCTTCTTCCTCTTCTGCTCCGCAGAGTGGAGGCAGAGGGAATTCCAATGATCCTAATCGCTCCAGATTGGCCTCAGCGTCCTTGGTACGCCGATCTAGTACGTCTGGTAGCAGACGTCCCCTGGCGCCTACCACTACGGAAGGACCTGCTGTCGCAAGGTCCCATATTCCATCCTGCTTTACAGTCATTGGCTTTAACGGCATGGCTGTTGAGAACCAGGTACTGAGAGACCGGGGCCTGTCAGACTCAGTAATTTCTACTATGAGAAGTGCTCGGAAACCGTCCTCTAGGAAGGTCTATCACCGCACTTGGAGGGCCTACATCTCCATGTGTGAGGAAATGAAATGGCATCCGCGTACCTATTTGGTTTCCAGAATCCTGCTGTTTTTACAGCATGGGGTAGACCAAAGGCTTGCCCTAAGTACGATTTAAGGGACAGATATCTGCCCTGGCTGTCTTTTTTCAGCGACCCCTGGCGACTCACTCTCTCGTGAGTACATTTGTGCAGGGGGTTCGACATGTGGCCCCTCCGGTCCGCCCCCCGTTACCTCCGTGGGACTTGAACCTGGTCCTCTCGGTGCTTCAGAAGGCACCGTTTGAGAATATTAGAGATATTCCCCTGTTGACACTTTCTCAGAAGGTGGTCTTTTTGGTGGCTGTTACGTCAGTTAGACGAGTCTCTGAGCTGGCAGCCTTGTCCTGCAAGGCTCCCTATTTGATTTTCCACAAGGATAAGGTGGTGCTGCGGCCGCAGCCTTCCTTTCTTCCGAAGGTCGTTTCGGCTTTTCATCTCAACGAAGACATTGTACTTCCATCCTTGTGTCCTCAGCCGTCGAATCCTAAGGAGTCGGCGTTGCATTCCTTGGACGTTGTCCGAGCTTTGAGAGTATACATATCTGCTACTTCCCTGTTCCGGAAGTCAGACTCACTGTTTGTTTCGGTGGCTGGTCCCAAGAAGGGCCAAGCAGTCTCATCGGCCACCATCTCTAGGTGGATCCGACAGATAGTAATCCAGGCTTACGCCTTAAAGGGTCAGGCGCCCCCCTTTCCTGTCACGGCGCATTCGACCAGGGCAATAGGTGCCTCTTGGGCTTTCCGACATCAAGCGTCTGTTTCCCAACTATGTAAAGCGGCGACTTGGTCGTCCGCTCACACTTTCACAAAATTCTACAAAGTTGATGTAGGTGCATCTTCGGATGCCTCTTTCGGCCGCAAGGTTTTGCAGGCGGCTGTTTAGAGTTGCAACTCCTCCGTTGGAGGAGTGCTGTTTTGTGTTTTGGGGTGAAGTTTGTTTTTATGCTGTTACCACCCCTCGTTTTTTCTCTGACACTGCTTTGGGACGTCCCACTTTGTCAATAGAGAAGCTGTGTCGGTCCATGGACGAAAGAGTAAATAGGATTTTTTACTCACCGTAAAATCCTTTTCTCTGAGTCCATGGACCGACACAGCACCCACCCCTCCTTTTAAGTTTGTACTGCTTTTTGACGAACTGATCTGCGATGTGCAGACTGAGAGGGTATACCCAGAGGGTCCGCCCCCTGGGCGGTACTGTAGAAGGTGTGATGCAACACTTTTTACAAGTTTTTCTGCCTAGTCACTCCTAATTAACGGATAATACCCACTTTGTCAATAGAGAAGCTGTGTCGGTCCATGGACTCAGAGAAAAGGATTTTACGGTGAGTAAAAAATCCTATTTTTGGGGTGCAATTCCACATATAACCATGGCATGTGTGGGCAATATATCATTTAGTGACAACTTTTTGTATTTTTTTTTTTTAGTCATTATTCAATCACTTGAGACAAAAAAAAAAAATATTCAATGGGCTCAACATGCCTCTCAGCAATTTCCTTGGGATGTCTACTTTCCAAAATGGGGTCATTTGGGGGGGTTTTGTACTGCCCTGTCATTTTAGCACCTCAAGAAATGAGATAGGCAGTCATAAACTAAAAGCTGTGTAAATTCCAGAAAATGTACCCTAGTTTGTAGACGCTATAACTTTTGCGCAAACCAATAAATATACGCTTATTGACATTTTTTTTACTAAAGACTTGTGGCTGAATACATTTTGGCCTAAATGTATGACTAAAATTGAGTTTATTCGATTTTTCTTATAACAAAAAGTAGAAAATATATAATTATTTTTTCAAAATTTTCGGTCTATTTCCGTTTATATCGCAAAAAATAAAAATCGCAGAGGCAATCAAATACCATTAAAAGAAAGCTCTATTTGTGGGAAGAAAAGGACGCAAATTTCGTTTGGGTACAACATTGCATGTCCGCACAATTTACAGTTAAAGCAGCGCAGTGCAAAATTCTGAAATCACCTCTGGTCCTCTAGCTACCAAATGGTCCGGGGCTTAAGTGGCTAAGCTGAGCACTTCAAGCCTGCGAAGCTTCCTGCTCAGTCTTTCTAGACGGTTCTAAAATCTAAGGCCCCCTAAAAGTAAAAGTCTACCTTTAAACTTTTTTTGCTCCTGTTTGGTATACAATGTGAAAGGTTTGGAACAACTGTCAGGTCTTTCACACTTTGCCTGTTGGGGAGAATTGAACCCCCTTCCTGTCCTAAAAGAGAAGTATGGTAATCAGCCTGATTCTGCATCTGTCCCCTGCCGACTCTGAGAACCGACGAATCGAACACCCATGATCGCTTGGTTTTCATAGCACCCCCAGCAGAGTGCAGTCACTGGCTCTCTGCTCTGCCCCCCCCCCCCTCCTCACTCACTGAAGCGGTGGGGGTGGGGCAGCTGAGCGGGGTGCCGGTCCAGGCATGTGGGCGGGTCCCGACCCTATTGTTGCAATCTTTCCAGAGCCTGGACTGGCTCTGTGACATCAACAGACAGCGGGTTTTAGCCTGCTGTCTGCTGAAAACATGTCACACGAGTGCAGAACGAACTGCACTCCTGTAATCCACAGGAGAAGTACAACCAAACTAGCGTTGGCTGTGCTTCTCCTTTTAAATGGCACCAGTAACTGGATCAGGATGTGAGGTGAAGTCTTCCCAACAGGGATACAAGACAGAACTACAGTCTAACAAGAGTTTCTGACCCTCCCAAATTAAGTCTGAAAAAATATTGTGTAGACCTTTTTTTTTTCTACTTTAATCATTGTTTACAGACTTCATATGGGACTCATCTAGGCACCGGTTTATTTTTTGGTTATCTTTTATTCTTTTTTTGTGTGTTCTACTATTTAACTGGCTCAGGCAAGTGACCTTGTGATGGATTACAATTATAGGTGTCTAGAATTTAAGGTTTACCAATTGTGAACTATTTTATGGCCCCCAGAACCATTTTGATAACCATTCTGTTACTACTGTATTTATTTATGGAACTTAAACATAATATCTTCCCCACTCAGGCACCAGCTAGAAATACCCGGTCACTACACTCCTTTAGAGGCCTTCTATGAAGACAAGAAGGGAATCCTGCCCCCAGGGGTCAATGCCCAGGCCTGCCAGCCTACTGTACACTGGTTGTCCACAGTACACAAGCATCTGTACCCGGAGATGAAGGTTAGGCTCTTCATATCCTGTTGGCATGTGTGGTGGTTTTTTTTTTTTCAGTTAGTTCATGCTCAGTCTTGAATTCCAAGTGTTATGGATTTTTCTGGTGGAGATACTGAAAATGCAGATTTTCAGATCTGCAATTGCAGAGATCAGACAAAACAAAGTGACTAGACACTGGATCTTGTCAAAGCATCTGTTTTAAAGTGTATGTTACATTTTATTTTATGTCCAAGGTAAAAAAGGGGGGTGGTGTGAGATGTTATTAAAAACCAGAAAATCGAATGTCACGTATTATATGTCAGCAGACATCTTTAAAAGTTTGGAAATTTTAAACCTTGAGGGGCTTGGGAGGGGTCGAGAGAACATTCTAGGATAATTCAGTCTGTATACAAGTGGGACATTGCAAGCAAAATGGAGTGTCTGGTGCTTAAATGAACAATACAGTGAAAGTTTGTCACAAGTGATTGGTTGGTCCTGGTGACAAAGGGGTGTGACTTTGCATTAAACGTGAATTGCTTCGTGGACTTTGTGTAGTACTGGGGGAATTATTGGAGCACAAAGAGGAAGGGGTTGGTTTTAACTGGAATGTAGGCATTTATACTACATGTGTAATTATGCAGGCGTTAGTCGTATTTCAGCAACAAGAAGTTGGATCCGCTGTAAATTTAAGTGTTGGGTCCTGAAAATAATTTTATATGGCATTGTATAAATCGGAAAGCCAACACCTCTCAGGGGGCCCTCTTCATCAGGTCTTAGTAAAAAAAATGTTTTGCATGTCCTGGACAGTATAAAACGGTTATATCCTGATAGACCGATTTAGGGCGTAGAGCTGTTGCATTTGCTGTTTTGACGTCAAATGTTTGAAATCTATAGATAAGACTGGTAGGCATTTTAATGCATTTTCAATGTATTTGCATGGATCTCATACTGCAGCTATGAGGTTGTAGAAACCGGAGTGTCTGTGCACACTCACATACCAGAGTCTTGTTATTTTTCTTTCAATCGTTTTTATTGATTTTGTAAACAATAAAGATCAGAATACCAAGTACTAAGTAGAAATACTATTACATTGTCCTTGTGCTTTTCCAAAACATCATGGGATAATGGTAATACAATTAAAGCGTACTAACATATTGTGAGGATAGTTATCCCCTTTACCTTAACTTTTTTGTTTCAATGTTTTTATCAATATTTTCTCCATCGGAAATAACAAAAGTAAACCATGCAGACATTATTGCAGAGTACCTGACGGTTGTTTATATAAGTGAAAACACTGGGTACTTCTGTCTTGGAACTAGTACTTGTCAAACTCCTTATGAAACCAAAAGAGTACGAAGTAGAGAGGAAAAAAGAGAGAGAAAAGAGGGGGGGGGGGGACCCCTAGCTCTGATTCCTGCCACTCTAAAGATCCTTAGATCGGAGCAGTTCGGGGATCTCCCATCAAGTAACTGATCCACGGGCTCCAAACTTTTTCGAAGGCCACTAGTTTGTCATTCAAGACTGCCGAGAGCCTTTCGTTCATCACAAGCCATTAAAGCTTATGCTTAAGCTGGTCAAATGGGATGGCAGCTGACCTCCAATTCCTGGCTATAGTTATTCTGGCAGAGGTGAATATAAAAGTAAGAAGCCTTCTCTCGTTTTTTGAGGCCGCTTCAACTTTTAGCCCCAGCAGGGCGTGTTTAGGGGATTTGGTGAGGTTGACCTGGGTAAGGGTATAAATAAAGTTGTCCACCCTTATCCAAAATCTACGCACCTTGGGGTAAGTCGTTCCATCTTGTCCGCAACCTCTGAAGCATTTTGGAGAAGCTCCTGGGACATATGTGGCTAACCTGGTCGGCACCATGTACCACCTTAGAAGGAACTTATAGTTCGCCTCTACAATAGAGGTGTTAATAAGAGATTTGGAGGCTGCTTGAGCAATTAAGTGCCAATCCTCTAATTCGAGGTGTTCTTGGAGGTCTTGCTCCCACTTGACCATGTAAGCTTGTTTAACCGAAGTATGTGTTAAGATAGCGTACAATTCTAAAACATGACCCCTAATTTTATCATATTTGTGACATAAGTATTCCATGGGCGTCATGGACGTCAGATCACTCTTGCGCGACAAAGTGTCTAGGTAATGTTTCAGTTGAACAAATCGGTAGTGTTCTGAGTCTGGCAACTGGTATTTGTCTATTAAGGTCTGTTTGTGATCACAATGGCATGTTCACTAGATGTCTCCAATGCGCAGGAGCCCTTTATTGGTCCACCAGTTGAAGGCATGAGGGGTGAGGCCTGGGGTGAATTATTTTTCTCAGCAACGGAGCCAATGGGCCATGCAGGGACTTGAACGAGTGAGGTTTAAATAGTCTATCCCAGATACTAAATGAGAGGGAGGGGCATAAAATCGGGGGTTGGTCTCGAGCTGGTAACCATATAATATGTGATATCAGTTTGGATGGGCATGACTGGGATTCTAAATGCATCCATACCGGGTGAGGCTGGGAGGAGTGGAACCGAATTAGCTGGGATAGTTGGGCAGCATAAAAATATTTGAGCAGATCAGGGACTCCCAAGCCCCCCTTAATTTTTGGGGTAAATAACAGCTTCCTTTGAAAGTTCAATAGATCAGTTTTGACCAAAGCAATGGGCAACGTACGAAAAAGATAGAGAATCCTAGGAAGGATATTCATCTTTATAGAGTATAGTCTGCCGAACCACAAGGGAGGATGTATCTGCCAACTAGTCAGGTCAGCCGCTAAGCGTTTGTAGAGTGCAGGATAATTTTGGGAGTACAGGGTATGTATCGAGGAAGTTAGATTAATTCCTAAATAGGGGAGGGCCACGGGTTCCCAAACAAACTTGTAAGATGAGTTGAGGATTTCTACGATCCGATCCGGTAGGGAGATGTTCAACGCTCTGGATTTTTCCTGATTAATTGAAAGGCCAGAGAGCCTAGAGAAGGGCTGTAATATAGCATGGACATTCGGGAGGGTGGTGATGGGCGTGGAGAACCATCAGTAAGATATGGTCCGCGAAAAATGCGGTTTTGTGTTCTCTATGCCCACATTCTATTCCCTTTTTTATATAAAGAGATAAACAAAGGCAGGCACCGCTGAAGTAAAACTGTGTGATTTTAATATAGCAGTAACATTAAAACACTCGCATTAAGGTGTCTTTAGATCGACATGTGGGGGTCCTGTGGGATGTGCACCTCCGCTCGTGCCAGCAATGTTCAAGAGCTTGAAAAATGTGAGCGTAGTGTGTTCCTTCTCTCACTACGCATGCACCGAAATGCATTGCATCTTGGTCCTGTGACGCCATCCCGCCCCACGTTGCGCCTCAGCACAGACGAGCAGCTTGCGCTCCAGGCCTCCATTCGGCCGCCGCACGAAACCCGGAAAACTTTCCACAGGATTGAACACCGGCTTAACTGCAGTGGGCTTGAACATTGCTGGCACGAGCGGAGGTGCACATCCCACAGGACCCCCACATGCCGATCTAAAGACACCTTAATGTGAGTGTTTTAATGTTACTGCTATATTAAAATCACACAGTTTTACTTCAGCGGCGCCTGCCTTTGTTTTTTATCTCTTTACATGCTCTGGAGTACAGCTTCTGCTCCCCCTTGTTTGCAAGGCAGCCTAGAAGTGCAAAAAGACTGTTACCTCACCACAAAGCAAACTGCTTAAAGGACTTCTTTGGACCTAGTGTCCCATGCTATATTTCAGTGAGCGCCGCTAACCATGTACCTTTTTTTTTTTTTTCTATTCCCTTTTTTATATCTGTACACTCGTGGATTTTGATAGCTAACGGTTCTATGGCCAGTACAAATAATAAGGGTGACAGTGGGCAGCCTTGGCGAGTCCCCCGTTGGATTGGAAAGAGTGGACGAGTAGCCATTAATCATTACTAATGCTGCAGGGGAACTGTACAGGGCTTTTAGAGTCGACAAAAACTGCGGACCAAATTTATATCGTGAAAAGACATAGAATAAGTAGTCCCATGACAGATATTCGGAAGGCCTTCGATTCCCTAAAGAAAGCAACATGAGATAATGTCTATCATTCTTCTGGTCTGGTCAGACGTCTGGTGGTCGGGGGTGTATATAACGTGCAAGAAAAGTGTTTAGTCTACAGGCCAGTATTTTAGCCTTCTAAATTCTGTCCACGTTTATCAAGGATATATGGCGGTAATTGTAGCAAGTTCCATGGTCTTTCCCCGGTTTCGGTATGACATGTATATAAGCTGTGTTTTCATGGGCTGGGATGCTATTTCCCTTGCGGATGTCATTGAAGTACGCACATAAGTGGGGGATGAGAATTTCCTGGTATATCCGGTAGTAGTGACTCAAAAAGCCATCTGGGCCAGGGGCCTTAAATGGGTGTAGCGTTGTTGTTGTTGTTCCCAATTAACATTTCTAGATGTTCCCAATAACATAGCAAATCTTCACTTTTTTGAGTTTAGGTCCATTTTTTAAATTGACGGTGCAATGAAGCCATAGTTAAGTAGAGCAACCCATAGTATGTGCATTAAAAATGTCCATTCCTACACATAAAAGCTCCACTCGGGATAACATTCTCTGTCTAAAAGCCCTTTTAAGTAAGGTCACATCTGTTTCTGCTGTTTGTTTCCTGCCAGCCACATCTTTGAGGCGCTGTAGGAGCAGTGTATACACCGCTCCTACAGCGCCCCTGCCCATTGAAATCAATGGGCAGCGCCGATTTGCGGGCGGTTTTAACCCTTTTTCGGCCCCTAGCGGCTGAATACCGCTGCAAAAACGACAGTAAATCGCTGCTAAAAAAATAGCAGCGTATTACCGCCAATGGCGCAACGCCCCAGTGTGAAAGTAGCCTAATGGTTGTCCAGTGGATGGGATCCTCTCAGGTTCCAGAAGAGGACAAAGGCATTTTGGGGTTGGAAGGTGACCAGTAAACTCTGGCTTTATTGGCACTGCTAGATTTGCAGTGACTTGAATTTACAATAGCTAGGAACCTGTACAGGTGCTTGGATGAGTATATCGGGCTTCAAAGGGTAGGAAGGGGGGGGGGGGGAGTGGCTGTAAGGAAAAGTGCGTGGGTGGGGGGGGGGAGACTTGGGCTGGAATAGGGTTTTTATTGTAAATTTAAAAACCTTTACTTGTGAATGTGAAAAGTCAGGTCATATAATCCTCTTTACCTTCTAGGAGGAGTGAAAGTGTTGTAATCACAGAACACTAAGTTAAGATTGTTCTGCAAAACCCCACTATAGGCATGACACAGGAAGGTTCTGTGCTGTCAGTTCGTCTCCTATAGGCAGAGCGGTAGATGGACAGTCACTGATGTTACTAGGACTCCACCACCAGCTAATATTGGGCTGCAGATATTACATTGTACACACAAGATGCCAGCACTTACAAATGCTCAGATCTATGACAATTAGATAATTCTTTCCTGCTTTATGGTTGCAGATTACCCACCCTGCTGGCTGCATGTCTCAGTTCATTAAGTTCTTTGGAGAGCAGATCTTCATCCTGTGGAAGTTTGCGTTATTACGGAAGCGAATCTTGATCTTCTCCCCTCCTCCTGTGGGAGTGGTGTGCTACAGAGGTAACCAGCAATAAACCAATAAACTACCTTTTTCACATCAAATGTTAAATGCGAGGTTCTCTTTAGCATAATCATATGATCAATCCTAGTGTTGCACTAGGAGAACATAAATATTACCCCCCCCCCCCCCCCCCCTCTGCATCCTTTTAGACCTACAAAAAAACTGGGCAGGGATTAAACTTAAACCCAAAGTTGTTGGGGAGGCTGCCCAAATGCCCCATGTTTTTTGTAATTTTATGTGAATTGCTGTGGAGATAGATAATGACTGTTACATGGGAAAGTGTGTGTGCGTGTGTGTGGAGTGGTTGCCAGGGTTCCAGAAAGTCTTGTCCACAATTTGCCATAGTTCGTAGATGTTTCCTAAGCTTTATTTTAATGGTTTTACATTTTTTGGTTCAAATTTCCTCTGTAAGCTTACTTCTTCCTCTCATAGAAGCTATAGCTCACTGTAAGCCTATAACATATTCTTATAACCAGTAATTAGGACAATTGCAAAAAAAAGTGGATTTGGCATACTGAGTTGTATATAATATACCGGTATATTTTTTTGTATGTTAGACTCATCTTCTGCTGATTGAACCAATTTGAACAAAACAATTAAGCTATGGTAAAAGACAATGAAAATATACTAACATGTATACTTCTGTTCTCTTCTGTACAGTTTATTGCTGTTGCTGTCTTGCAAATGTCACTTTACCGGGTGTGGGAGCCACAGCTCCAGAGGCAAAGCCTTTCTTCTATGTAAATGTAGCGGACATAGAGACCCTCGATGATGAGGTGTCCTACGTGGCATGTAAGTATCTACAGTGACACACTGGAAAGATGCCTCAGACTCCCAATACTGTCTAGAAATACTATATATATTTGTCTTTTTCTTTATGTATTCCTAGGCAGGCTAAATTATGTTCAGATCAGGGATCTGTGGGGGCCAAATTATTACCTTCAGGACTCCTTGTTCCTCTTTAGACTGAAGATAGTTCTTGATGACATTGGCTGCATGTTTGGAGTCTTTGTCCTGCTGCAGAATAAATTTGGGGCCCTTCACGTGCCTCCCTGGAAACCAGTGGAACCCAGGTACAGCATCTACTGTCTGGAGTAGTCTGGCCAGAAGTGATCTTCATTAAAGAATTGCAGCCAAAAAGCCACACCTTTGATGTAAAAACAAGGCTAACCGAAAACATAGAAATTGTGGTGCAGAAAAATGGCAGCAGGTGCTCTGGACTGATGAATCAAAATGTGTAATGTGTAATTGACTGTACCAGAAGGCAGTTTGTTTGAAGGGTTGGAGAGCAATATAATGAGTGTCTGCAGTCAACAGCAAAGCATGGTGGAAGTTGCTTGCAGGTTCGGAGCTGCATTTCTACAAAAGAAGTTGGAGATTTTGTCAGGATCAATGGTGTCTCAATGCTGAGAAATACAGGCTCATACTTATCCATCATGCCGTACAATCAGGGAGGCATGTAATTGGCCCCAGATTTGTTCTGCAGCAGGAGAACGACCCCAAACATACAGCCAATGTCATTAAGAACAACAAGGAGTCCTGGAAGTGAGTGTGGCCCCCCCAGAGCCTTCATCTCGGCATCAAGTCTCTCTGAAATTACATGAAGAGACAGAAGGATTTGACAGCCTACATCCACAAAGATCTGTGGTTATTTCCCCAAAATGTTTGAAACAACTTACCTACCAAGTGCCTTCAAAAACTGTGCACAAGCTTTGTGTGTACAAGAGGGCACTTTCACACTGGTTCGCATCAAAACTGCCTGTAAAACGCCTATGCAATAATGGAGCATTTTTGCTGCATTTTTGCAGCATTTGCAGTGCGTCTTTAAAGCATGTGACTAAAAAACTGCACCAAAAACACTTAGCGTGTGCGTTTTTGAGGCATTTCACATTCATTTCAATGGTGACGAGTGTTTTTGGTGCGTTAACTGACCAAACATGCTCTAAAAATGCGGCAAGAAGGATTTCTTACAACGCTACGCAAGTGCATCGCAGTGTGAACACATACATAGGATTTAAAAAGGAAGTAAACCCTCTAAAACATTTTCAGAAAAACAAACCCCTGCAAGAGAAAGGCATAATGAGCTAGTATGCATAGCATACTAGCTCATTATGTGGCACTTACCTGAAATCGAAGTCCTCCTCATTCTCCGCAGTCATGTCCCCTCGGAGCTTCTTCCTGGTATCGCCACTTGGGCGCTGTGATTGGCCGGAGCGGCGATAACGTCACACGAATGCGCGCGGGGCCGGCATGAAGCCGGCCCGCTAGTGCGCCTGCGCCGTTGTCTACGGCGCGCATGCGCCATAGACATCGGTGCAGTGTTTTCAGCAAATATCTTCTTCTTGCACCTACAGGTAAGCCTTAATGCTAGGCTTACTTGTAGGTGCAAGTTGTCAAAGTGGGTTTACAACCACTTTAAAGGGAAGCATTTTTTTTTAGCTTTTCAGGCGCTTTTTTTTATTTTTTTCCAATTTAAAAGCACTTTAAAAACTCCTTAGTATGAAAGCAGCCTAAAAGAATTGATGCTGGTTTGAAGGCAAAGGGTGGTCACGCCAAATATTGATTTGATTTGGATTTCTCTTTTAACTTCCCATTTTCTTAATTGCTAAAAAAAGGTACAGCATTTTTCACCCCTGCCTAAAACTTTAAGTAATTTTGTAGCAGATTTTATCGTGTGAAAAATGTAAAAATTGCCTTGTTCACAAAGTGTACATTATAATTACTGACTGGATCCCAGTTTACATACAGTGTCTCTAATTATAGGAATTATGATTAATATGTATATATAAATCTCTAGCCATGAGAGCTCATAACCTATATGATTGATCAACTTCCTCTTGGGGTGAAATTAGAGGAGGAGGAAGAGGAGGAGCTGGGTTTGGCAGATGGTGTTCTTTGAAATGCATTTTACTATGCTATAAAGTTGATTGAAGAATTAAAGATTTGGTGGTTATCTTTTTATGGATTTTGCACAACTGTGTCTGGCATCGGATCTCATCATTGCAGATGTGGAAAAGTCATATACAGTTGGGCTAGTGTTCTACATTCTGTTTGGTTGCCATGGTCTGTGGTGATTTGTGACCCTCTCAGTTGACTCCATCTTCTGACTATTGTCCTCAGGTACTACAGAGAAGATCTTTGAGCAGAAGCAAGAACTCTATGATGTCTATGTAGACAACCAGAATGTGAAGACTCACCTGGAATGTCTGCAGCCTCTGCTGAGGATCAACAGCGCCGATAAAGAGAAATACAGACGGCTCAATGACCAACGGTGACTGATACTTTTTTTAGATTAGTCCTCCTTCAGGCAGGGAGAGCTGCTGATATTCATCCACAGTTATCAGACAGGGTTATTTGATTTCTATCATAATTGGGATGAAGTAGAGGTACTGCTGTACAGGGCGTAGCAGGAGGCTGATATTTAAAGCGGACCTTCAGTCTTTTTTACATTTTTCCATTTATCTATTATAATCTTCTGTCCTTGTTGTTTTAACTTTGGATAGTAAAACATTTTTTTTTTCTGCCAGTAAATACCTTATATAGCCCACCTCCTGTTTTGGTAAAAAAAAAAAAAGCCTAGGCTTATGACATCTCGCACAGCTCTCTCTCTCACTCTCGTGAGTTTGCCAGGAAGGGGGGGATGAGTTATGATGCAGCCATACCCGGTGGCGGGAGACTTCTGCAGCATATTTTGCAAGTACAGAATCACAGTATATATAAAATAATATGCAAAGTGGTTGGAGGGAAGCTTCAGAATGGCAAAGGTGTTTTTTATTACAAATTATGGGAGCAGACTGCAGTTCCTCTGTAAATGTATCGAAACTCAAAAATTTAATGTGTTGCAGCTTACCAGTCCCTTGGATATGTTGGCTGCATTGGTTTTCATATTTCAGGCTCAGAATATTCCCAAGGAGATAAACCTGGTGGCAGTTAAAATTCAACGCATGTATTTATTGTTTTGGGCAAGTAGACATCAGGTTCCCACCTGGGACGTTCTCTGTTGACATGTTTTACAAAAAGTGGGTGGATACTTTGTTTGCTTGTCAGAAACAATAAAGTTACGTCTGTATTGAATTTTATCACCAGCTTTTTTTCGCAGTTGATTTTACTGATGGTTGATGCATAGGGCAAGCCTGTGTGCAGCTTGTCATGGCAACCTAAGGCCACTTTCACACCGAGGCGCTTCTAAACTGCCAGTAAAAACACAGCGCTTTTGAAGAGCTTTCCATTCATTTCAATGGAGAGGGAAGTTTTTCACAGCCCTGCCAGCACACTGCCCCAGTGTGAAAGCATTCATTGATTTTAATGGAAACAAGTTTTCGTGACCTTTTTAGGCGCTGTTTTTAGCGTGAAAGCGCCTGAAAAGCGCCTCAGTGTGAAAGTGGTCTAACTGATGAGGCTGAAAATAGTGTAGTATGTGATGGGAATATATTAGTTGTGTTGAGAGGAGGAAGTGGCATGAAGAGGTCTCTTGTGCAAGTGCATTTTTGCATTTGTACAATTCTTACCTTAAGGACTGTCACATGGTCTGGCTGAAATCATACAGATTGGGCGATGATTGTCACCACCTTTTTTAGAGTTCTAAATGTTTTGGCATTTAGGCTTCAGTTAATACATTTTGTCATTTTAAAGTCTGCGTATCCTCATTTCAGGCAGCTTCTGATGTACACACAGGAAGTGGATGGAGACTGCACATCGTGTGAGGAGGACCTCTTCATCCTGTAAGTAGTCCAGCTCAGAACTCTCTATACCTTGCATTTGGTATGTGTGTTTTTTTTGTTTTGTTTTTTACCACAATGCTCCTTGCACCCTTCTCCCGACAGTAATGTAAACCCATTGTAAGGTTAGTAGGAAGGCTGCCGTTGCTGATCTCCTTTTGAAATTGCTAGCTTGTGTGAATTTCTATTGGGCAGTCATGGGCTGATGGCAATATATGTGGGTGTAAGGAGAGCATGGGCCGATGGCAATATATGTGGGTGTAAGGAGAGCATGAGCCAGCCTTGATACTACTAGGAAGTTCTAGAGCTTTGCCCACTCAGACCAGCCCGGCGTTTGGAGCTAGCAGGAGAACATCGGACTGCTTGAGGTGCCTGAACTACCGTATATACTCGAGTATAAGCCGACCCAAATATAAGCTGAGGCACCTAATTTTACCACAAAAAACTGGGAAAATGTATTGACTCGAGTACAAGCCTAGGGTGTCCATGTGCATGCCTCACCGTGTCCATGCCTCACTGTGTCCATGACTAGACTGACATTTAACATGAGTCTATGGAAGGGGTGCCCGGCTTTGAAAAATCAGTGCTCCCCGGCCGTATGTCCCCCAGACAAAAACTTTTCCCACTTATAGAGGAGAAATGGGGCTACATGTGTGCCAAGTTTTGGGTCCAGGGAACCTATGACCGGCCGGTACCAGGTCCCCAAAGTCACCAGAGAAATTACCGTTTAACATGAGTCTATGGAAGGGGTGCCCGACTTTGAAAAATCGGTTCTCCCCGGCCGTGGGTCCCCCGGACAACAAACTTTGCACGCTTGTAGAGGAAGAGTGGGGCTACGGCCGGCCGGTAACGGGTCTCCAAAGCCTGGGAGAACAGGCGCAAAAAGGTGACTCGAGTATAAGCCGAGGAGGGCATTTTCAGCACAAAAAATTGTGCTGAAAAACTCGGCTTATACTCGAGTATATACCCAACTACAGCTTTTTTTTATGATGGTCACATTAAGAAGCTGGTTTTCTGCTTGGCATATTTTCTCAAGTCCTCTTCCAGTGCAGCATTGAGAGAAGGCTCCTTCCACCTAGAAATGGGAAACCCCTTATCCACCATTATGAAAAAGATATGTGCCTCTGAGCCTCAGTTCTTTGTGTTTCCTCTGGATCAACAGGAAGCATTAGGTTTGTTTTTTGTTTTCAGGTCATCATGCTAGTTGCAGGGGCCTCTCTGTCAAGCTTCTGCACTCTAGACAAGGGTCCACAGGAGAAGGAAAAAGCACTCTTAGCATTCCCTCCTAAAGGTTTTTTTTTTTTTTTTCCCCCCTCAATGCCCGAGGTGTTTTTCCCGTATATGTATTTCAACAGTTTGCCTGGAGTTCTGTTTTAAACCTATTTGACTTTTCATGGTAGACATGCTTAGTAGAGATAAAGTAAAACTGACCTTCTAAATGGGAAAGGTTAAAAATGTTTGTCACACTGGAACAAGAAGACTGTTGTGTCGGGTAAACCCAGCTATTAAACAATCACCATTATAAGTGTCCATTGGCAATAAATCTGTTTTCTGATCTGCCATAGAGACTACAACAACCTAACTGGCTGCTAATAAGCATCACAGAAAGATCATTGGTTGATTTATAAAAACTGGGTGCAAAATCTGGTGCAGCTGTACATAGAAACCAATCCGCTTCCAGTTTTTTTTTTTTTTTGGTCAAAGCTTAATTGAACAAGCTGAAGTTAGAAGCCGATTGGCTACCATGCACAGCTGCACCAGATTTTGCACTATCCAGTTTTAATAAATCAACCCCGTTCAGTCACAAGGCCCAGATGCACACCGCTGACTTGTGAGTACGTTCTGTTGCCTGTCCCATTTTATCTTTCTCCATCCTTCATTTTTGCAGCTTCTTTATGGAACAGAATAATCGAATATTCCAGACCCTCCTGGAGGTGGCGGCCAGTCAGGATAAGACTCTAACTGCAGATCATGCCCGGAGTATGGGCCTGGACCCACAGGGTGACCGTAACTTTCTTCTGGACCTTCTGGAAGTTTATGGTTTTGACCTCATGCTGGTCATTGACAACCCATGCTGTCCCTAACATCACGCAGGACTCTGGTGAGCTGTCCGGTGCCTCTTATGTAAATACCTGGATGTATTAAGGCTGGGAAGGCCGGACAGAGAATTAAGCCAACAGGGGCAGAAGCAGAACTGACGACATCTTATAAGATCATTAATGATGGCGTTGTCCAAGTCTTGGGGCTCGTAGATGGTTCCAGCTGGCAAAATGTGAAGATTTTCGGGATAACTGAATATTGGTTACGAGGTTGTGGCTCCCTCCATGCAGTGGGGTAATGACGTTATAGGTTTGGTTGTGAGATTGCAGCCTAAAGATTCATGAAGAACCAGGGTCGTGACAATTTTATTTCAAGTCGAAAGTGACGGCAAACATTTTCCATTCTTGGCACTAAGGATGCTTGAAAAGGTTTCCACCACTGTAACAAGCTACACCCTAAACTTTTAATCCAAAGGGGAAGCTGCAGCTAGGGCTACTTTTGGGAGTTTAAACTTTTCAAGTATTCAACGTGTAAGAGTAATCCTAAGCAAATGCAGCATAAATGACGGTTTAACACTGGCCAGACTGCAGCATGCTGAGCTCTTAGCACCTGAGCAGATGTGTTCTTCCTCCACACCGGCCTCTACTGGGATCTTGGCCTTTTCTAAACGGTTAGCAATTATGCTTCATGGTGTTGGGGTATGTTGCCCTTATGCAAATTCTTGAACAGTTTAAACCCTTGATGGTATTCAGAACATTTGTCTTTTAACATGGAGAGCCTGTGGGCCTATAAATACTGTGGTGTTGTGGTAACCTGCACAGAAATGCACGTTAAATGCTTTGGTGTGATAAGGCGCCATTTGTTTAAACAGACCTTACCGCTGGAGGTTATGGCAGTGCACTGAAGTGTGTTGTGCTGCCACAAAAGGTGCTTGCATCATTATTTGGTCGGGCAATGCACGTTGGTGTGTTGTCTCTTTTTGCTCGGTGTTGTATAACAAGTCTGTTGGCAACTTGCAGTGGGCTGCTATTCAAATAAATAGCACCAAGGCATTTAACGTGCGTTGCAATAAAGCATGCATTACCGCAACACTATAGTGTAATTGCATTCTGGGCCCTAAAGGAGATCTCCATCAAATCACATCAGCTGGTGGAAGGCGTAACCATATCCTCAGTCCTGTTTATACACTTGTCTAGAGGTCCTGCTTTGAGCAGTTCTCTATCTACCCTGGGTGTCAGGATTTCTCTAGGTCTGACCCCAACTAGCTGACAGGGTAGTTGGAGGATAGTTGGATTAAGAAGCATTGTACTTTGTAATTCAGGACACTGTAGGACAGCTGGCGTTAGAATGTTTACACTTTTTTTCTTTTCTACAGCTAATATGCTGTGGAGAGTTTCTTTCAAATATTTGTTAACCTAAAACAATTAGGTTGCTTTATGCAAAAGAGCTGCTATTGTCACCCTGTTCTGCCCTCAGTGGCCAACTATTAGGTGCATGCATCTAGTTTTGTTTACACCCTCCTTTTGCTTTTAGAACAGGCTGCAGCTCTTTGAGGCACAGAGCCAACCAACATGTGGAAACATTTCTTAAAGAACAAGGCTCCCCCCCAAAAAATAAAGTCAGCAGCTACAAATACTGTATCTGCTCATTTTTAATAATGGGACACTAACCTGTCTAAGGATCCAGTAATGGTTTTCCCCAAGCATGTTTTTTAATCGGCTTCAGGTGCAGGCATCTTAAGTAAGAGAAACCGGCCGTGAAGCCTTGCAACTTCATAGCCAATTTCCTACTGCGAATACGTGAGTTGCTTTGTTGAATGGTCTGACAGTCTTCTGGGATCTGTTGTGTCCCAGAAGGCTGTGGGGAAATGTGGTGGGGGTGGCGAACTTCACAGTGGAAATGACTGGAAGTGGGAGCAGGTACCTGTCAAAACCAGGTAACCTATACTCCTCCCCCAAAAAAATTGCCAATGTAGCAGTGGAGGGGGGATGATGCAAACAAGAGGAAGTCCCCTTTTGGGTGTAGTTCCGCTTTAAGATTTTTCTGCATGTGTATGTTGTGCATAGATTTTAATGCCAGTTAGATCACAGATTGTCAGCAAACTAAACACAGCTGGCTTAGTGTAGAGTTGTCACATTTTGTATTCAGATTTGCATCACAGGTAGGTAAGTGTAACATGGGGCCAGGTCCACACAGCCAGAGTTGGACTGGCCCACACCTCTCAACCATCCCAAAAGTTCTGTCTACTTTATAATCTCTGTGCATCCTCCATAAATTACCCTGCAGTATCCTGATTGGCTGGCAGCTGCAAACCCTAATTGACCTTTTTACTGGTGGGACGAAACTGCGCCTGTCATCCTTATTCACACACAATGCAGGACCAGCAGGTCTGCATTGTGAAGACTCCAAGGACCTGGCCATAACCTGGAGCATTGCTCCATAATTCTGATTGGTATGAGAGAAGAGACTGACAGAATTTTGTCCAGGACTGATGCAAAATATATAATATATTGTAGCACAGTTATACATAATGTGATCTGATTATGTCCACAATGAAAGCCCTACAGCCACAATACAATATTGTTGCATATGTTTAATAGCTGCCCCCAAATAGGAAATAGTAGGAAAGTTTTGTATTCTATGGAATCCTAAGCATTCATGTTACAATGTGTCTCCTGTTGGTGCTGAAGAATCAGCTTGCTTCTCATTGAAGGGGAGAAGCACAGCTTGTTCATTGACATGGAAGGTTGACAAAGGATGTAGGATTTCATGTTTTTTGTATGACTGGCTGCTGACATGTGGAGATGAAGTGGAAGCCATACAAGAATGCTTTATTTTCTTTGCTTTTTAATTTTCTTAGTTATACTGTTTTTATATCAGTGACTATTCAAGCCATGATAGGTGATTGATACAAAGAGCAGTTCTATTGTGGTGACATCACCGCCCCTCTCTGTATCATTGCATTTAGTTGCCATGGTAGCACCCCCCATGATGCCCTGCCCTCAGTCTCTTGGGTTGAATAACAGTGGGTTTCATTTAGCCCAGAACACTGGGGACATCTAGTGGTGGAAAGGATTTGCTGAAGCAGCAGTCAAGCATTGCAGCCTACTGTTTTTTTTTTTTTTTTGTTTGTTTTTTAAATAACATGAAATTTTGCCTGGTAAATTTACCAGGGGGCTGAACAGCTCTTTTACATACATCAACCTTTAATTTTTTATTTAGTGATAATTTTAGCAAATACCAGAGGCTGAAGTAAGTTGCGTAGCCAGTTTTGTGGTAGAAGAAGCCTGATTAGTCGGTTTTAACGATCTATGAGTTCCATTGTAACTGATGACACTGCCCAGGATGGACCACAAGGACCAAGCTACTTTAAAAACACTGTTAAAGACTTTTACTTTGTGCTGCGTCTCTGCGGAGTCCAGCGGCAAACTACTGAAGAATGACCTTCATGTAAATAATATGTGTAACTTAATTTGTAAAGAAGAGGAAATGAAAATAATGTTTGTTTGAAATGAATGGTTATGCTAATTTAATGAACATGATAATCTGTTTGAGGAAGGAAATCTATCACACTCTGCACTTTTAAAGAGACCATTCCACAGCCCTCGTTTGGTCAAATACATTTCTCTAAGGCATATGGTTCTCTACATAGTACAGTCATCACTCCTTCACATTAAAGTAGATGTAAACCCTAACTGACAGACTTTTTTGGAGGCACTGTGTATCAAACAATTGTATTGTTACCCAGCATCTGATAAACAATTGTGCAAATTTTGTGTGACAAATTGCAGCCTCCATCTTTTCTTTTTCCTTTCCTATTAAAACAAAACTGCTGCATTCAGAAAATATAAAATTGTTTATTAAGATTGTTTGTTATTTGGCTATAATTTATTGCCAGTGATGCGTATTTGGAAAAATGGCTCCAGAGGGGAAGTAATTAGGGAAAGCTGCACAGATTGCAAAAACTTTACAAACATCATCATGTTAATGTAATAAAAGATTTTCGGGATTGGGTTTACCTCTACTTTACTCTTAAGGTGCATTTTAGCTGTGATTCACAATGCAGGCAAAACAAAACACTATCTCGGATTCAACAATGTGCTGCATTGTCCAAACATGTACCTATGTAGGAGTAAACTTGCAAAGTGCTTGTAAATGTATATATTTTTGTTTTAAAAATTATATAAATGCATATAAACACTTGATTATGTATCGTCCTGTGTTAAGGGACATGTTTGATGACAGGCAGTTATAATAAATACATCCTCAGGGCCCCTTTATGATTGTATCCTAAGGTTAGGTTCATGGTAAAGTGTAAAAATGTCCCTCCAGGCGGGGAAACTGCTGCAATGTACTGTGACACTTGGCTGGTAAGCAGGGGTGATATGTGTGGTTTGGCCTTCTTCCATGGATAAGAGGCCCTGTCTGAGCACATCTTGCACTGATGCCTGGGAAAAAAAAATATGACACTGTCAAAGCTGGTACCAGGCATCCAGAGAGGCTGCTTGTGCTACTCCCGTCTGTGTTTGGTCTTTTTTTTGTTTGTTTGCTGTTTATAAGCCTGATTTTGAAAATTTGATCCATGCAGGGACTAAGGATGTGGAATGGTAAAGACAGGCTTTTTTTTTTTTTGCTTGAATTACTGTAGACCTAAAGCAGGTATGAGACTTAATACACCCTGTTCCAAATTATTATGCAAATTCTATTTGTGTCACAAAGACTAAATATTTAGTTTTTCAGTTTAACTCATGGATGGCATTGTGTCTCAGGGCTCTTTTTGATCACTGAAAACAATCTCGGACACCTGTGATAATTAGATTGCTAGGTGAGCCCAATTAAAGGAAAAAATTACTAAAGGAGAGTGTTCCACATTATTAAGCAGAGCACCATTTTCAAGCAATATGTGGAAGAAAAAGGATCTCTCTGCTGTCGTAAAGAGTGAAATAGTTCAATGCCTTGGGCGAGGTATGAAACATTAGATATTTCACGAAAACGTAAGCGTGATCATTGCACTATTAAGATATTTGTGGCTGATTCAGAGCACAGACTGGTTTCGTGCAGATAAAGGCACATTGAGGAAGATTTCTGCCAGATCCATGCATTGGATCAAGAGAGCAGCTGCTAAAACACCATTACATAGCAGCAAACAGATATTTGAAGCTGCTGGTTCCTCTGGAGTCCCACGGACATCAAAGTGTAGAGTCCTCCAGAGTCTTGCAATTGTGCATAAACCTTCCATTCGGCCACCACTAACCAATGCTCACAAGCAGAAATGGCTGCATTGGGTAGAAAAATACATGAAGGCTAATTTTCAAACAGTCCTGTTCACTGATGAGGGCCGTGCAACCCTGGATGGTCCAGATGAATGGAGTAGTGGATTGTTGGTGGACGGCCACCCTGTTCCAACAAGGCTGCGACGTCAGAAAAGCGGTGGCGGAGTCATGGGCTGGAATAATGGGAAGAGAGCTGGTCGGCCCCTTTAGGGTCCTCGAAGGTGTAAAGATGACCTCTGCAAAGTATGTGGAGTTCCTGACTGACCACTTCCTTCCTTGGTACAGAAGGAAGAACTATGCTTTCCGTAACAAAATCATCTTCATGAATGACAATGCACCATCTCATGCTGCAAAGAATACCTCTGCATCAATGGCTGCTATGGGGATAAAAGGAGAGAAAGTCATGGTGTGGCCTCCATCCTCCCCTGACCTCAATCCTATTGAGAACCTTTGGAGCATCCTCAAGCAAAAGATCTATGAGGGTGGGAAGCAGTTTACATCCAAACAGCAGCTCTGGGAGGCTATTCTGTAATCTTGAAAACAAATTCAAGTAGAAACTGTCCAAAAACTCACAATTTCAATGGATGCAAGACTTGTGAAGCTGCTATCAAATAAGGGGTCCTATGTTAAAATGTTTAAAAAGTTAAAATGTTGTTCAAAGTTTGCTTGCAGCATATTTACTGAAATCAAAAGCTATTTCAAACACAACAAATGACAATTATCAGTTCTTTACAACCTATAAAATGTTTTGAAACTTACTGTGCGTAATAATTTGGAACCGTTGTAAGTTTTTTTATTTTGGAAAAAAATATATGTTATTAGGAGGTTTGTTCAATAAAATTTGAATTGTACTCATAAAGTGGTTGTAAACCCACTTTAAAAAACAAAAAAATAACACCTGCAAGAAAGACATAATGAGCTAGTATGCTATGCATACTAGCTCATTATGTGGCACTTACCTCAGATCGAAGCCTCCGCTGCCATGTCCGCTCCGACTGTCTTCCTGTTATCGCTGTGGCGATGACGTCACACGCATGCGCGCGGGGCCGTCATTCTCCATTGAGAAAACCGGCAATGCTCAGTGTGCCTGCGCTGTTGACATTGGTGCAGGGTTTTCTGAAAATATCTCCTTAACCGTGTAGGTTTAAAGGGGTTGTAAAGGTACATGTTTTTTCACCTTAATGCATCCTATGCATTAAGGTGAAAAAACATTCGACAACGCCGCCCCCCCCCAGAGCCCCCGTTTTACTTACCTGGCCCCTTGAAAGTCCCGCGCTCGCTCCCGTCATCCTCCGAGTTCCTCAGCCCGGCCGTTGATTGGCTACACTGGATGTATTGAAAGCAGCGCAGCCATTGGCTGGCGCTGCTGTCAATCACATCAATGACGCGGCACGCCGGGGGGCAGGGCCGAGTGATACAGTCGGCAGCTATGGCCGCCGCTGTATCACGGGAGTGCGCCCGCAATAACTCCACACCATGCGAGCTCGCTTGCATTATGGTGTGGAGTCCTTGCGGGGAGGAGCTGAAACAGCCGCCGAGGGACCCCAGAAGACCAGGATCGGGGCCACTGTGTGCAAAATGAGCTGCACAGTGGAGGTAAGTATAACATGTTTGTTGTTTTAAAAAAAAAAAACGGGAACCTTTGGTGTTCCTTTTAAGGAGATATTTCTTGCACCTACAGGTAAGCCTTAATCTAGGCTTACCTGTAGGTGCAAGTTGTGTGGTTGGGTTTACAACCACTTTAATAGTTGATAATATGAGATTTATGCTGACTGTTGTTTACATCAATTATTTAGGTAAATGAGAAAAATATCATTGGCATAATTTGGAACATGGTGTATATCCATTACTGCAGTACACTTGGCGTCTCCTAAATGGTCTTCATTTTGTCATTAAAACTACCTGGAAACTGGGAATTGAGCTTGACTTTATTCACTGTGTATAACCTCTTCACGGCGGCGGTACGCATATGTTTTCTCTCGGCGGGTGGGCCTTAACACATAGAGGCCACATATATGCGTGCCAGAATGTAAACAGAGCTGTGCCTGGAGCGCTCCCGGCACAGTTAACAGTGGCTAACTGAAAGCGCCCAATCTCTACTTGCAATCGGATTCTTTCCGATGATGTGACTGCCAATCATGGTGGTCACATGATCAGAAGCCCCACCTCCTGGCATTAGAAACCTCAAAGGGCCAGGAGGCACTGGCGTTACATTTTCGAACTTGGCAGTAAAATTTCCACTGTTCATAGCCTGGATAACATCTTTATTACAGGTTGCACCATTAACACCAACTTCTTCTGCCCAGAACCCTTATAATGTACTCGGGCACTTCCTCCTGACCTTTTACCATGAGGACTTTGCTGCAGGGTAGTTGACATGTGGTTTGCTGTGTATTCCCTGGATACCCTTACCCCATTTCCGCACCCTGCTCTGTGAGGGGCATATACCCTCACTGATGGCAGTATCTCAAACCAGCCAGACTGACATGGCTTCCCTTGCACTGGAGCAGGACCCAATTTTAACAATGGTCTCTGCAGCCTATTCTAGCTCAATTTCAGGTACCCAAACAAGCAGCATATCTAAGGCTGGTTTCATATGTGCTTGGTCCTGTAGTCCACATCCACCTGAGCAGGCGGGTGACAGGTCTGTGTCCGCTCTGCAGAGCGGACAAAGTCCTGCTGTTCTCTATGGTGCTGTCTGTTTCCATCTGACCGTCGCATGATTCAATATTTTTATTGGATCAATGCCGGCGGGCTAAGTGGACACACGTCTGCTGACAGTCAGGTCCACCTGAAAAACTGACTGACAGGCAGACCTGATCAGAAAGCCTGTGTTTAACAGGCCTTAGACAGATTTCTCAGATAACTACCCTAATTCAGCTGTCTCTAGCCCACAAGTGCTAGACTGCTTCCCTTAGGCCCCATTCACACCTGAGAATAGTGTTTTCAGGCAGACAGCCACTCAATTTTACGGCGTTTTTTTTTTTTGCCGCGATTTTGTACAGGTCAAAAGGTCACAATGTAAAAAGCAGAAAAACTGGCAAATCTGCCTTAAAAAAAAAAAAAAAAAAGTCCCAGAACTTGTTGGAGCTTCAGGCGTTTTGGAGCAGAGATGTGAACCATCTCCATAGAGAACAATTGATTTTTTTTTTTTTTTTTTCTCTTCCAGCGTTTTTGAGCTAGCTTCAAGCAGATAATCGCTCAGGTGTGAATGGGGTCTAAGTGTTAGTCTGTGGCCTCCTTTAATGTTTTCCAAGTCTATTTCTCACCCTCATCCTCCTGATGCTCACTTTTGCTGTGCTCAAAATCACTTAAAGTGATTGTAAAGGATCATTAATTTTTTTAAATAACAAACGTCATACTTGCCTCCACTGTGCAGTATGTTTTGCAGAGTGTCCCCGAACATCCCCTTATGGGGTCCCTCGGTGGCTCCTCCCCGCATTAGATAACCCCATAGAAGAAGCGCTCCCCCCCAAGGGGGGTTACTTTGCGGGCGCGCTCCCCTGAGGCTAGCATTTGAGCTGAGTCATAGCTCACTGTGTCCATTCACATGAGCCCTGGCCCTTCTCTCCCTGATTGGCTAGCTGACTTTGACAGCAGCACGCCTTACACTCTTGGACAGAGACCTCAGGTAAGTGTGAGGGGGTTGCTGCACACAGAAGGCTTTTTATCTTGATGCATAGAATGCATTAAGATAAATAAAAAAAAAAAAAAAACTTCTACCTTTACAAGCACTTTAATTTAAGGATTCTGCAGCCAGAAATTCAGGATGCTATTAAAGACACTTTACCCTTGCAGCTCTAGCCCTGCAACTATTTCTGCAATTTCTGTTTGTCAAACTGCAGCTAATTGAACTAAGGCACTGAACACTCAGCAGGATCCTGTCTTTCGTGCAGGAACACTTAAAAAATTGCTTTCTGGTTTACTTTTCTGTGTTGATGTCCTAGAACAAATTTCCAGAATGGCTCTCATTTCTGTCCATATGGACAGAATCTTATGCCTGAAGCTGCCCATAAAAGACACACTCACTTGTATAATTCTTCAAAATGCAGAGCCATGCACCCAAAAGCTTTGCCCGTGTCTAGTCCGGCTAAAGGTAGCGGTTGATAACCCTGGGTCTGTAGATATCCAGCCTGTGTCCTGTACTATATTCCAAGGTGCAAAATTTACATGCAAGCCAAAAATCCTTTTTATGGGGCACGCTTAGTGATGTCATTAGTTCATAGGGAACCATTTATTGCAGTCTCATGAAAACATAAGCAGCTGGACCAAAGTGACCCCAGTTGTGGCTTAACTATTCTAACTTGATAGACTTTGAAGCAGTATCAAAGGTATTTTGAGCATGATGATAAAAAAAAGTAGACACTTGTGCTTATCCTATTATCCAATGAAATGCTTGGTATAATATTCTAATTTGCACTGAAGATAAATGCTAGGATCTTATTGAATGCTCTGAGCTTCCTTTTCGTGCGTGCATATGTATGTATGTATGTATGTGTATATACACACACACACACACAGTGTATAGCATTCTTGGGGTCCTTATGGTGAAAGCTGTGATTATAGAGGACAGATTTTTCTCAATTACATTCCTACTGCAAGATGGAATAAGAGCAGATATGTTCTATATGCTATAAAGTATTTAAATTGGTGTTATTTTTCTATAATCTGCCCAAACTCAAGGGAGACTGGGTCTCATTTTGGTGTGAGAAAGCATCGACTGTTGTATGTGTAGATAATATATATATGTAATTATATAATGTGCCTAGTCTGAAGCTGTGCAAGAAGGTAAACCAGGTCACACATGGTAATGCTGCCTCTAGAGGGATGATCAGGAAGTGGTGCCTGTAGTCAGTATAGGGTTACTGCTGTGTGGATGGAGATTTGTACACAAACACTCTGATATGATCTTGAATGTCATGGATTTTCCCATAGAAATTAAATGTTTGCCTATGCTGTTCAGTGGATTAAAGCGAGACCTTTTATGCATTTAAAAAAAAAAAAAGAAAGCAGCCTTAAGTTGTAACTTCTGGTGCTTTCACCAAGGCAAGGGTGTTACTGGGCTTTTTCTTTTGGTATCCTGAGAGAATGTACTCGTGCACGGTACATGAGTGTACCATAACTGGATTTAGAGTAGTCGGCTTTTCCAGGAGAAGGCCCAGCACTCGCACCCTTGTCTTCAGGAAGTAGCTGAAATCTGGGGTATGAGGTTCCCCTCCCTCCAATTTAAAGGGATACTGTCATTTTGCCAATCTAGGTGGTACTCCTTGATGGCCCACCTGTGCCCGCATTTTTCCTTCCTATCCCAAAGAGGGATTATCAACCATTTTGCTAACTTGCCATCTCCTTACTCTGGTCAGAGCCATCCTGCCCTTGCATTAACAGGGCTGGGCTTTGAGGTATGTGATAGACCTGAGCGGCCAATTGCCATTCCCAAATGCTGTCACAGGTTAGTGGCTTTTCACTGGGTTAAACACCATGCCTAAGTATGGGATCTGTTAGTCTTGTTTACTTAACGTGATACCAACCACTTTGTAAAACAACCCATTCAGTTTAAAATAGAAATGAAAGGCAGAACAAAAGTGATCACATTTCCTCTGTTCTCAGCTGCATAAGAGCTGGGGCAGGAAAAGCAGCAGCAGACTAAGCTTTCCTGTAAATGGCTGTGCAGTAGAGGGGTGTGCCAGGACACAAGTCTGATCATTAGAGGAGAGGGTACCGAGTTCCCAGCATAGCTAGAGAATTGACCACAGTGTGCTTCTCGTGCTTAGTGTGGTCAGTTTTTAATAGGAAAACGGGAACTGACAGGAACACCAGGGATTTCATATAAAGGAAGCAATACAAAGAGAACAGAATACTTTATCATACAAGTACATGTTACAAAAGGAATATGGCATGTTGGGGGGTAACGTCATCTAAAGGAAAGCCTCAATGGGGACAGGATTATATCAAATCCTCGCTTCTACGGCTGGCTTATAATTAGCTGGAAGGGATGGGCTTCAGCTAAAGCAGTAGTAAACCCTAAAGCAAACATGTATTATATTGCAGCATACCAGTTCTTAAATGTGTGGGCTGTATTCATGTTTTTTTTTTAGGCTTCCTTTCCCTTATTTTCACTTGGTGTTTTGGCCAGTAAATAGTGTTTTTCAAAAGAACAAGCCCTCCTGCAGATGAAGGGGGAATAATCCATTTATCACTGTCAGGAGTAAGGCGCCTTTTACATGGGCACTCTGATCAGGTCCCCGTCTGTGTTTTTCAGGGGACCTGATTGGACACTCAATTCACCTCCTATGGAGTGGCGGATGTGTCTGATATGTCCATCGCCACACAGTGAGCGGAGACAGACCTGTCATCCGCCTGTTCAGTGGGGATCAACAGATTGGTCCGTCGGGTGGAAAGCCCATGTGAAAGGACCCCCAACTGCTTATAAAGTGTGAGCTGTAGTGTGGCTTCAATTTGTTAGTATGTACATCTAACATAAAAGCATAACAATTTTGCTGTCCAAAAGTGCACCTGTGCTCATTCATCCAGCGTGGGGACACTCGGAGCCCAGGTTCACACTGCTGCAAGAGTGAACTTGCACAATTTCATACCCTCATGTCAGTCCGACTTCGGGGGCGATTTCAGAGACATCTGGTGCGGGTTCCTGCACAGATGTCTATTGAAATCACACCCTAAAGCCCCGTACACACGGTCGGACTTTTGCCCAACAAACTTCGTTTTAAGCAAGTTGGACCAACAATCCGACCGTAAGTTGGGTCTGCAAACAGACAAACTTTTGCCCAACAAAAGTCAGATGGAGCAAAGTCCTACCGTGTGTACAGAAAACCATCGGACTTTTGTCCGATGGACAAAACAACTGTTAAAATCAACCAACAATACCAGAAGTTGACCAAAGGGTGGTGGTAAAGAGCAGAAAAACCATGTGATGTTGTAAAAAGTTTTGGGAAAGTTTGCAGAAAAGTCCTGTGGTGTGTATGCTATGGGTGTTCCCGGCCAACTCCGTTCGGACAAAAATCCACGGAAAAGTCCGATGGAAGTCCGACCGTGTGTACGAGGCTTAAGTCGCTAAAAGTGTTACAGGAATTACTTTTGGGAATGTGTGTGACGCCACAAAGTCGGCGCGGTACCGATTCGGACAGGGCCATTGATGCGTATTAACATGTCAAATCAGCAGCTATTGACAGCAATGTGAACCTGGGCTAATAGGTGAGGTATGTTACTGGTCAGATAACCAGGGAAAAGCGTAAAACAAACACAGCCACCACATCTAATGATTGGTAATAAGCTGCAATATATTACATATTTGGTTTTGGGTTTAATACCACTTTAATGGCATGGATTTCTACAGCCTCTAACTTTTCATCTGTAATTTTCTTATTGTATACACACTGCTATTTAATTTCATTTTTTTACAAAGTGGTTAAATTAACTAGATCTGAAGAGTGCAAAATCTGGTGCAGCTGTGTATAGTAGCCAATCGGCTTCTAACTTCAGCGTGTTCAATTAAGCTCCGACAAAGAACCTGATTGGTTCCTATGCAGCACTGCACCAAATTTTGCACACTCTGGCTTTAATAAATCGCCTCCAAAAATGTCCTTTTTACATTGCTTCTTACAATGTAACAGCTGCCAGTCAATATTAGATGTTATTTTCAGATACACAGAAATGTTATATTTTAAAGAAGAAATATCAAAAAGTATATTCTGTGTGAAATGGTACTTATTCCTCCACTAATTTAAAATGACCACAAATGCATTTGTTTTTATTTTGGAAATGTGTGGTAAAGTGGTCCTACTTGTAAAATTGAAGTTCTGTATAGATGGAGACATAACTGTGTAGATTGTTGTAACACTGCACAGATTTAATGAACGTGCTCCTCCTTGTGGCCAAAGATCATAGCTGCTGGTGTTCTATTCAGGCACTATATTGCAGCTCTGATTCATATTTAGGACTGTCTGACTGTTCAGGTATGATGTATTGGGTACAGATGATAATTGTCAGAGAGAAACCAGCAACCACTTGGCAATACAGGAAGGAATACACTGTGTTTGAACAATAAAATCACGTTTACTCAAAACTCTGATCCGGTCTCTTATTAAAGGCAAGCTGAAGTGTAAAATGTTTGAGATGTGAAAGTATAAGGTTTCTTCCATTTCTGCACTTTTTTTCCCACCAAGTTATTTATAAAAATAAAAAATGCGGAAACTTTTTAAAGACCCCTCGTACAATGGTTCATAGCCCAATACTGGCCCATCTTTCTTTAGACACTGTTAGCAGTATTAAGCCTGACAAAGGCTCGAAACCTTGTTATGTGCTCATCAGCCAAAGTTTCTGCTATGGTAACATCCCATAAAAGAAAAAGAGTGCCTTGAACATAACCAGTTTTGTTTTTAAACACAGTTAAGACAACATGATATGCTCACCTGATTGATTTAATTTTTTTTTTGGCCAGAAACAAAGATCAGTGTTATGACAGTGCTTTTGCCATATATTAGGGCTTACGGTGGAGGAATCAGAAGAAAGCAAACATGCTATTCTGATCACTCTCAGATGTTCCCTCTTAGAACTGCAAACACTAAAAGCGTCTCTAAACATATATCAGTGTTAGAACCATATGAAGTGTCTGAAGATGGAGCATCTCAGCTAGTCTTCAGCGTAGCTATCTGCACACAGTTTACAGCAGAGGTCTCAACTTTCTATACAAATGGCCAGTTTAGTGTTCTTCAGACTTTGAGGGGGGGCTAGAGTGAATATGGGAGTAAACAATTGCCCCATCATTAGCATTAGTGGGTAGAAGAGTGCCCCAAGGGATGGAAAAGGAAAGCGAAGAGGTGCAGTTTGGAGCATTACAGTTTCGCAGACATACTTTACCAATGAGCTGGAAGATGCATTTCAAATAATTTAATAATTAGTTTTAATGCATTTAATGCTAGAATGTTGCAGACAGAAAGTAAAAATAATGTTACTCAGCTATGAAGTAGCACAAAAAAAAAAGTGCAAGTGCTTTCCACTTCCTGTAATCTCCTCCCACTGACTTCATGGATGGTCCTGCGCTGGAATGACATTGTCATTCTGCCCAGCCCATCTTTTGCACTCCCTCCTTGGAGTGCATCAGTACTAAGGCTGGAGAGCTGTGTAGTGCTCATACATTACATAAGACCAACTGTCCCCTACTACCATGGGAAGTTTACGGGTGTGTGTATATGTATATATACAATCTCTATCTATATCTCCTGGCTGGAGCCACGCTTTAAAATTTAGCTGACCATGAATCCCAAAAAGCATAGTTGACTTGTTATCCATTATGCTACTGCAACCCTCACGCAGGATATGTTTTTAGACAGATGTAAACGTTTTAATAGTTACCTTTTATTCTCTCTCCCCCCCCCCCAAGTAAACTTGTTACATGGCGAAGAAATTTGACATTTGCTCTGGTGTACACAAATGGTATTTATAGATAGTCCAGAGGACACAACTGAGAATGGCCAACATTAGGACATGCATGTGGTAAGCAAGTCACAGCAGATAGAGTAAGTCTTGGGTTTGCATGACTACTATGGAAATGAATACATTTAAGGTATTCTTCATCTCAGTGACTGCCATGCTCCTGGTTCAAAGCCTGAAGAGAGACCTTAGATCTCAGCTTAGTGTGGATGTAGACAAAAATAATTAGGCCGTTGCTGCAGTCTGGGTAAACTGTTCTTTTTGGGATGGATGGCATAGGAAACGCAACTTTCTTGGCAGAAGTGTCACCTCTACAGCCATGGCTTCATACTCTTCAGAGTCTATACTGAAATGGCCATCTGTCCCCTGCAATAAAAAAACAAAAACATAAGTCATTTCCTCTGGGGGAGGAGGAGCATCCCCCTTCCAAGTATATGCTATGGGTAATCTCTGCACAGCTGATATGATCTGTCCTGCTGGCAAATATGCCTATAAAGGAGCTGGAACATATTACACTGCAAACATCAATATTGAAGAAAATCTAAAGCCCAAGCATTTCTTTTTAGCTTTGGATACAGTAGGAAAGGGTTGACAGTTTTTTGTGCTTCCTGTATTCTGTGGAAACATTTCTTTACTTCTCTATCCCAGAGACACAACAGGGAGTGAAAGGAAACTTCTTTGAAGCATCTACAGACAGATACAGGTAAGGATCTGGGGGGGGAAAAAAAAACACAAACCTTGCAAAATAATGGAAAAAGTGAATTTTGCCTTGAAAGTTGGACATTTTTGCTTTCAATTAAACTGTCCAGGGAAAAAATATGGATGATACCACCGCTGACTCATTTATGATACTAAGAACTGTAATTTGTTTCCTTGACTGTTTAGTGAGGAAAGGACCAGGAACAAGCATGCAGCCAATACGAATAGCAAAGGGTGGGTCAGGATAACCTTGGGCCTTGCACCTTTAGGGCTCGTTTACACACGTGCATTATGGTAAGGTTGAATGCATTTTAAATGGGTGGGCTGACAATGCCACAATTTCATTACACTGCAATGCATGCCCGTTGGTGGGGTGCAGTTCATAATATATTGCACTGTAATAATGCATGTAATGGGCTTTAGCAGTGCACATGAAGGGTTCTTTTTAAGGTGAAGGCCAAGTCCCAGCAGAAGCCATGCTTGCGTTATACTCCAACGCCAAACGTTTCAGAGCCATGCATGACCCCCTTCATCAAGCACGTGACCCGTCATAACATGATGTAATTACTAAATAAAGCTTTGGACATGTTCCGGAGATCCTCATTGCTGGTGACATACTTTTCACTTTGAATGTCACCAGGTCGCAGGAGCATCCCCTTACAGTACCTTGAAAAAGAATTCATACCTCTTGAAAATTTCCACATTTTGTCATGTTATAACCAAAAATGTAAATGTATTTTATGTGATAGACCAACAGAAAGTGGCACATAATTGTGAAGTGGAAGGAAAATGTAAGGTTTTTTTTTTTTTACAAATAAATGTGAAAAGTGTGTAATGCATTTATACTCAGCCCACTTTACTCTGATACCCCTAACTAAAATCTAGTGGAACCAATTGCCTTCAGAAGTCACCTAATTAGTAAATAGAGTCCACCTGTGCGTAATTTTAATCTCAGTATAAATACAACTGTTCTGTGAAGCCCTCAGAGGTTTGTTAGAGAACAAACAGCATCCTGAAGGCCAAAGGAACACACCAGACCGGTCAGGGATAAAGTTGTGGAGAAGTTTAAAGCAGGGTTAGGTTATTAAAAAAATAAATACAAAAAAAATCTTAAGCTTTGAACATCTCATGGAGCACCACCATCTGAAAATGCAGAGTATGTCACAACTGCATACCTACCAAGACATGGCCATCCACCTAAACTGACAGGCCGGGCAATGAGAGCATTAATCAGAGAAGCAGCCAAGAGGCCCATGGTTACTCTGGAGGAGCTGCAGAGATCCACAACTCAGGTGGGAAAATCTGTCCACAGGACAACTATTAGTCGTGCACTCCACAAATCTGGCCTTTATAGAAGAGTGGCAAGAAGAAAGCCATAAGAAGTCCAGTTTGCGAGAAGTCATGTGGGGGACACCGCAAACATGTGGCAGAAGGTGCTCTGGTCAGATGAGACCAAAATTAAATTTTTTGGCCTAAAAGCAAAACGCTGTGTAACGAACACTGCACATCACCCTGAACACGCCATCCCTCACTGTGAAACATGGTTGTGGGGATGCTTTTCTTCAGCAGGGACTTCCCTGGTCAGAGTTGGAGGGAAGATGGATGGAGCCAAATACAGGGAAATCTTAGAAGGAAACCTGTTGGTCTGCAAAAGACTTGAGACTGGGGTGGAGGTTCACCTTCAAGCAGGACGACACTAAACATACAGCCAGAACTACAATGGAATGGTTTAGATCAAAGCATATTCATGTGTTAGAATGGCCTAGTCAAAGTCCAGACCTAAATCCAATCGAGAATTTGTGGCAAGAAAATTGCTGTTCACAGACAAAAAGGTTGTAAAAAAAAAAAAGGTTGAAAATCATTTTCCTTCCGATTCACAATTATGTGCCACTTTGTGTTGGTCTATGACATAAAATCCCAATAAAATAAATTTTACGTTTTTGGTTGCAACATGACAAAATTTGGACAATTTCAAGGGGTGTGAATGCTTCTTTACACTTTTGTTTTGCACATAACCCTTTGGTGGCATTGTCACTTTAAAAAGAGAAATATGGGTTCTCAAAAAACAAACCTACATACTCACCTGCATGGCTGCAGCATTGATCAGATGCTGCAGCTGTCCCCCGTTGGCTCTACATCAAGAATTTAGCGATTAAAGGCCACTTATTTCTCAGTGAGCAGGTGACCAAGGCTGGAGTCACACCTATGCATTTTTAGTGCATTTTGCAGATTTACACTACAGTCCATTTAACATGGTTTCCTATGGAACACGTACTGTAGTGCAAATCTGCAAAATGAATAGGTGTGAATCCAGCCTCAGGCTGGGTTCACACTATTGACTGACCGTCTCTCAATGGAGCCGATTCACACATCTCTGGGATGGCTTCGGAGCGGTTTGCAGAAGAGTCCTGTGCGTCCTTTGGTCCAATTCAGCCAAAAATTCGGACCTGAAACGGTGAATAGGGACAAACCAAACCCCCTGCCGTGAGCTGCACAACAGTGTGAACCCAGCCTGAGACACTGACTCTGTTTTGCCCCTACAGCATGCACTGGAGCACTGGGCTGGGGGGGCAGGAGTGGCTGGATCAGACTCGCAGTAGCACGGTGAGAGGATGGATCAGCTGCCGCTCAGGCATTTGGGAAGATCCCGACATTATTGTCAGGATCCCTGCAGAGCCTGAACCGGCTCTGTGACATCAGCCGACATTAGGCTTGGCTGAATCTGGTACACAGGAGTGCAATCCTGTGATCCCCAGGAGAAGTATGGCCAGAAAAGCTTTGGTCATACTTCTCCTTTTAATTATGCATTCATGAATATAGAGCTGCATTAATTTATGTCATTTTTATCTGCCCAGAGTTTATAGAATTGACTCAAACCCATTATACTTTCCTCTATAAATGGCCATAGATATTCTATTTTTCTTTGCAGCATCCTGTAAATAAGTGACGAGGATAAAGCAATACAGCAATGTAGATTTCCGCCCACAGTGGCTTTCCTCAGATGTCCCCGTGAATGTTGTTTTCTAGGGACTGTGTTTACCTGCGGAAGCTGAATGTTGCAGCGGCTGGCATGGAGCTTCTGGGAATCTTTAGGGCACTGCAGGGGATCTTTAATCTTCTCAACGCTATATGAGAAAAAAAAAAAATGAAAAAAAAAATATTAGGGCTAGACGAAGAACAAAGTGGCTAAATAACCATTGAAATTTTATGACTCACCCAGTACGAATGAATTCGGACTTGCTGATGGTGTCGGGTTCAATGCAAATACTCATAGAGTCCAGAGAACGCTGCATATAGACCGGAACAGACATTAAAGCTGAACTCCAGCCTTCCCTTCAATCTTGCACAGTTTTTAGGTCTTCTCCTGTACTGAAAGTGCTTACTTTGTTCCTTTCATTTATTGTATTTCAGTTCTTTCAATCATGGAGGCTCAGCATCACATGGTGGCATTACCTAGGGTGGTTTACATACAAATATAGCCTGCCTAGAGACTCCCACTCCAGACTGACATTCATTCATCTAGACATTTTGATATTTGCAGGAACTTTAAGAGGTGTACTGAGACAAGGTGCTGTGATGTTTTCAGAAAGCTATGTACAGCACCCAGCCACCAACCATGCCTGCACTACATAGAGAAGCACAGAGGCCCAGTGATGATGTCACTGGGTCTTTATTGACCATGAGCTCTGCAGGGCAAACACGCAATTCACTTAAAGTGTATGTAAACCTATTTACTCCAATTTGGTCTGTTAAATATACCATTAAAAGAGCTTTGTTATATCTGTTCGATAGGTGCAAACAAAACCTGTTGATCTTGCCAGAAATCTTGGGGTGGGAAGGGGATTAATATTTACCTGTAAACTGGGCTTTAAAGCCATCAATAGGCAACATTAGAAGTAAACCTTAACTGAATGACATTACAGCGATAGTAAAGCCTAATTTGTGAAATTTTTAACATTCCCACTATTCCCTTTCTCATTTTTTCAAGCTTGCGATTAGATCTGTTCCTGCCTGTCCTATGATCATTGCCTCACCTTTTCGGGTGTCTTCTGTGACTTGTAATGTACGATGGAGACACCCTTACGTGTGTATTTGAGCAGCGGACATTGCACGCATGCGCCTTGTTAGGCTAGGTTCACATATACTGCAAGCGGTTGTGGAAATGTGTGCCATTTATGCGCATTCCTGCACCCGCTTATATGGGAACCTAGCTCAACAACGGCACCCCCTCATATCTGAAATCCAACTCGGGGGCGGTTAAACGCATAGTGTAAAAGCATCATAGGGATTTGTGTGCGACTGAAATTTTAAAAAGGTGCAAGGACCCTTTTCCTGCAGGTACAACAGCCTATTCAAATGAATGAAGCACCAACCATACATACAGTATGTGAACCTAGCCTTAATGTGACACTAGGTATGCGGGCGTTCGTGTGACCATATTATGCGGATGCTTCAACCAATGAGATGGCACGTATGCACTGTTTTATTGTAATGCTGATGTGGGCAGACCTGAAGCATGCAGTGCTAAAGGCTGGATGAAGGACCCAGTCATGCTGACGTGGGAAGTCATGTGACGACAGTGGTTGATGTAGGAAAATTGATCCATAAGAAGCGAATGACAAAAAAATTTAAGAGATTGTGAAAATATAAACAAAATTAGTTGATGCTTAAGCGATTGTAAATGCTCTTTTAACAAACATGTTATACTTCCCTCCTCTGTGCAGTTGGTTTTGCACAGAGCAGCCCAGATCTTCCTCTTCTCGGGTCCCTCTTTGCTGCTCCTGGCCCCTCCCTCCTAACGAGTGCCCCCACAGTCAGCAGCTTTCTATGGGGGCACTGGAGCCGAGTAACAGCTTCCGTGTGTTCATTCAGACACGGAGCCCTGACTCTGCCCCACCCCCTCTCCCCTGAAAGGCTGGCTGACTGACGGGCGCGGGAGCCAATGGCGCTGCTGCTGTGTCTCAGCCAATCAGGAGGGGATGCCGCTGGAGGGACTTTGGTAAGATCATTTTTTATATTAAATGGAAGAGGTTTTAGAACGGTGCATCATAAGCAATTGCAATTTTAAAGCAGTATTAAAGTCTTGTTTTTCTTCCAAAATAACAAACATGTTATACTTACCTGCTCTGTGTAATGGTTTTGCACAGAGTAGCCCAGATACTCCTCTTCTCTTCCCCCCTCCCTCCTGCCCTTAGAGCAAGCAGCTTGTGCTGGGGGCATCCAAGCAGGCGCGCTCCCGAGCCACGGCTCTGTGTGTCCATTCACACACGAAGCTGCGGCTCGGCTCTGCCCCCCCCCTCCTGAATGGCTCACTGGCTGTGATTGAGCCAATGGCTCCTGCTGTTCCCAAAAGAAAATCAGGAGTACGAATCCCTGGAGAGGCAAGGCTCTTATGGACATCGCTGGAACGAGAGGGGGCTCCGGTAAGTATTAGGGGGGCTGGGCTGTACAAATATTATTATTTTTTTACCTTCATGCATAGAATGCATGAATGTAATATTCAAAATTACTTTTGAAATTAGACAATTTTTTATGCTGCAATAGGGTTTTAGTGGTTATGTTTACATTCACTTAAAACGCTCGTACTTTTAAGTATAGGAAGGACACAAACAGGAGGTTGGCTGTACATGTCACAGACTTACTGTTAAGTCTGGAGGGTAGTTCTGGGTGCTGATGGTCAGCTCAACTGCCGATAGCTGAACCTCTTCCCACTGCTCAGGAGGCTCTTCCACAGGAATCTCTGCAAAATGGAAGAAGGAAATATTGTCAATGATTTTAAGCTCAGTGTATACAGAATTGTTTTTTCTTAGCGCCCACTACTGGGGTCACAAGTGGAAGATAACACAAAAATACCTAAAACTTGCCTGCAGGTACCTAGGAGTGCAGCAGCCTCTACTACAGTAGTGTTACTACTGGATCCCCGACCAATCCAACAGGAAAACCTTCAGCACTTTGACAATGTCAGGCCCTTCCTGCCTCTTATACATTACAACAGACCAAGGAGACAGACTACCATAGTGATGGACGGTAGGTATGTGTGGGGAGATCAGGAGGTGGCAGCAAGCGTCGATAACACCTTTTGGTGCCAGGGCCAGTCGCCAACTGGTCTTGTTGCCATATCTCACTGTGCCGTTACTCGGGACCTGCCATTTCCTGGGTCCACAAACTTAGGTAAGCAGCTGAGGCATTTAGAGGGAGGCAGGGGTCCATGACTGGATTGATTTTTGGTGTGGGAAATTTATTGATTAGCAATATACAAGATTGTAATGCGCTATATTGTTGATGCAGAAATTTTAAAAATGCATTGACTTCAACTTTAACTGTGTCCCTTTTCCATCAGTAACCTTGATGGTTTACTAGTTCAGTACAGATACAGCAAAGTAAAATCATATGTGTCGTTACCTAAATTAGCCCCCGTCAACACCAGTGCGACTTGTCATTTGATTTCACAGTTTAAAACCGCATGACACGTCACACCCTATTTGTGGCTATGGAACTGTTCAAATAGGTGTGACTCAGACTTGCATCGATTTGAAAAAGGTTCCTGAATTATTTTTGTCGATTTCATGTGCGACATGCATAGACATCTTTGCATGAAGTTGCACAGATGTCGGTAAGCTGCACATGAAACCGGACTGACTCGCGGCTTTGAAATTGCGCTTCAAAGCCGCATTCAGTGTGAATGGGGTGTAAGATTTTGATGTAGCTCATAACACTTTTAGGAGCAATTTATGCAGAAACCCATTAAATAAACATTTTCACACAGCTGCGTACACAAATGAACAATGTTAAAGGAGAAGCATATTATTATACAGGATTTATATAGCACCATTAGTTTGCACAGCACTTTACAACATGTCAGCATATCAGAAAAAAGCCAACGAGCATGCTTACCAATTTTTGGGGGTGACCAGTAGTTGGCAAGCCTTTGGTATATTCTAACAAGAAGAGTTGGGCGTATTGGCTTTTCCTCGGGTTCCTCTGGAGGGCGCTCAGTGGGTCCCAAGAACATTATGGAGGCCTGATGTCTCTGTGGCCATTCCTGAAAAAAATGGCAACATGAGCAGCACCCTTTATTTATATAACAGAAATATATTCATATCCTCTCCCTCTATATCTATCTCTCTATCTATAAGAGCTCCACCTACATCAGCAGCTAGCATCCAAGGTGACTATACAACCCTTGTAATCAGTATATTCAAACAAATGTGCAGTGCTACAACAAGGTAATAGAACAATGACAAATCTATATAATACAACCCAATAATCATAATACAGGTGAAACTCGAAAAATTAGAATATCGTGCAAAAGTTAATTTATTTCACTAATGCAACTTAAAAGGTGAAACTAATATATGAGATAGTTCAAGTTATGATTTGTCATAATTGTGATGATTATGGCTTACAGCTAGCTCATGAAAACCACAAATCCACAATCTCTGAAAATTAGAATATTTCATGCAATCAAAAACAAGGATTGTACATAGAACAATATTGGACCTCTGAAAAGTATAAGCATGCATATGTACTCAGTACGGGCCCCTTTTGCGGCAATTACTGCCTCAATGCGGTGTGGCATGGAAGCTCTCAGCCTGTGGCACTGCTGAGGTGTTATGGAGGACCAGGGTGCTTCAATAGCGGCCTTCAGCTCTTCTGCATTGTTCGGTCTCATGTCTCATCTTTCTCTTGGCAATGCCCTATAGATTCTCTATGGGTTTCAGGTTAGGCGAGTTTGCTGGCCAATCAAGCACAGTAATCCCACGCAATGGCGTCCCTAGGGGGGGCCAGAGGGGGCCCTGGCCCCCCCAACATTATGCTGTGCCCCACCATGTGCCCCCCCCAAAAAAATATATTTTAATTTTTTTTTGCATTTTTGTATTTTGCTCGGGCTGCTCCTGGGGTAACAGTCTCTCCTGAGAGGGAGAGCGTCCCCAGTCAGCTCCTGTGGGGGATTCCTCCCCCCTCCCTCTGCTCGCTGACACTGCATAATGAGAGTGCTCACACCACAGCCACCCAATCTGCTCCTTCCCCTGCATCCTCATTGGCACAGAAAAGAGCGAGTTGCAGGAAGGACTCCACGAGTACTGTGTGTGTGGGGGGGGGGGGGGGGGGGGCACAAGCCTTCATCTCCGTTACTGAAAAAACAGACTGATTTCTCCCGTCCTTAGGACAGGAGAACCAGCCTGTAAATTCCGAGAGTGGTGACTGCAACTCTTTCACAGCCCATCGAGTCCAGCCACCCCCCCCTCACTCTCCTCACATACGAGCAGGGAGGAATACAGCTCCTCCTTCCAGTCCCGCCCACACTATCCCGGCGTGCTGTATCTGAAGACAGGGGATGTGTGGGCGGGAAATATGAAAATCAGCAGCATTCCTGGCTGTATGTGACTGATGCCTGAGATTCTAGCCTGGACCGTTAAGTGTGTGCACTGCAGTACACTGTAATCACTGAACTGCATTATCTCCATCCCTTCTCTCCCCCATCTGTCTCCCTCCCCCTCTTCTGTTCTTTTAAGACCTTCACAATTTACTTTCACTTTCAGTTAGGCAGGTAATAGACGGTGCACATTTCTTTCCTGCATCCACAGATTGCAGGAAAGAAACTTGCATAATTCCCCCATCAACACAGACAGTGGTGACAGGGGAATATCTCTCCTGCCCAGCAATTGTATTCTCCCGACAAACAGTGATTATCACTAGTGGCTATAGCAACCACTAGTGATAATCATAAGAGAATCTGCTCATTAATGGATCAAATTTCAGCCAGTTCCTGCTGAACCAGCTGAGATTTAAACTGTCTATGTCTGGTCTTAGCTCTTAGGCCGGGTTCACACTGGTCCGACAAACGCTCCGACATTGGGAGCTCATGTCGCATGACGTGTGAAAATCAATGTTTCCCTATGGGAGCCATCTTAACTGGTCCGACACAAGTCGGTCCGACTTTGAAAATGCTCCCTGCACTACTTTGGTCCACCATTGATCCTACCTCAGCCCATTGAATATCATTGAAGTCGGATCAAAGTAGGATACTTGTCCTAACCATCCGACTTTTGACATCCGACATGGTGATTACAGCAGCAGTAAAAGGAATTTATCTCACACTGGGATTGTTTTGATTGGTCAAAGGACAAGTCAGACTAGCACAAAGTCGGATCAAAGCAGTATCCTGTTCATGAAAGTCAGATGGATGTCGGACCAATGTAGGATCAATGTAGGACTGATGTCGCAGAGCAAAGTAGGATGAAAGTTGTATGACTGTCGTGTCATACCAGTGTGAACCCAGCCTTAGGCAGCCCATACATTGATCACTTTTTTCATTCAATTATTAGGTTGAATGAAAAAAAAAAGAAATGATCCAATTCCCCCATCTACACATTATAGGTGGATGGGGGAATGTTCCCAGTGTGGACCAGTGCTGGAACAACCAGAGTTGCTGTCCTGTCCCGGCTATTCACAGCGCTGGTCTCGGTCTCCATGGTAGCGGCGGCAGCACATTGGAACCCAGTGCTGGTTACTTTATGGGGCTGATGTACAGTAAGGTGACCAGATTTTTAAAATGAAATCCGGGGACATATTTTATTTTTATTTTTTTATTGGATAATGGTAAACTATTTTATAAGCATATTTTCCTCAAATGATATATGCAGTGTATGTGGTGTTTATGGAATGATTGTATGATATATACGTTCTTTCCCACATTTCGTCCATGAGATGAAAAAAAAAAAAATACTTCTTAGAATTTTTTGGGATATGACTACCAAATGTTATGAAGAGAAGATAGAGAAAAACTTGGGAGGGATGGGGTCCCAAAATGTAAATCCAATCCAGGAAGGGGTGGCTCCAGACAATGTTTTTTTGGGGTGCTATGGTGGTGCTTGAAGTAAAACTGAGGGTGCTAATGCGGTGCGCTACCACACACCTGTGGGAGTGGCCAGCAAGTGACGGTTTCATAATGGCGTCCAATTATGATCAGTAGGTCCTGGCCTCTGTATACCAATAAAAAGCCAAAAAATGCAGCACAACCCTACACTTCCTTTATACAATTCTACAAATGGACTTATAAGTGAAATGGTAAAACCTATAAATGAATATCCAATGCAAATCAACCAATGTATTGCAATTTAGTAGTGATGATGTCACCTCCTCTGCAAAAATATTTTGAGAATTTTCAGAGCAAATAATGGTGAAACCCCTACATACAAAAATAATAACAGAGATGCAAATCAACCCATGTATTAGAATATAGTAGTGATGGTGTCACCCTCTCTGCAAAAGGTAAGAAATATTGCAGAGCTGCAATGTGCAAATAGTGGTAAAGCCACCTATATATAATCATAATAATGATAATAATAAAATGTACACTTGATGTATATATTTTACATTTTATTATTATGATTATATATAGGTGGTTTCACCACTATTTGCACATTGCAGCTCTGAAAAATGTATTACCTCTTGCAGAGAGGGTGACAACATCACTACTATGTTCTAATACATGGGTTGATTTGTGTCTTTGTTATTATTATTATTGTATGTAGGGGGTGTCACCGCTATTTGCACATTGAAGCTCTGCAATTTCTCAAAATATTTTTGCAGAGGGGGTGACACCATCACTACTATATTGCAATACATTGGTTGATTTTCACTGGATATTCATTTATAGGTTTTACTATTGCACTTATAAGTCCATTTGTACAATTCTATAGATGAAGTATAGGGAAGCGCTGCATTTTTTGTTTTTTATTGATTCGCGTTAGATAAGGGAACCAGCTAAAAAGATTCTATTATTGCTTTTGAGATATTTTTAGTCGCATGGTAATTGATTTACCTGATTTGTTATGTCCTCTGTATACTGGTGTAGCGGGTGTTTGAATTTATGTGAGGACTTTGGGGGTGTGGGGTTCCTTGGGGCCTACAGGTGGCGTTGTTGCCTTGGGCCGGAGCTGAACTCACACCGCAAACTGTGCCTTTTTGTCCTCCCCTGGAGCTGGTACAGCGGGGCGGGGAACCCGCTGTGGCGCAAAGGGAGAGGTCATAAAAGAGGCGGACGCCCTGATTTTGGGCAGAGAGTTGGAGGACGCGGCCGCACCCAGGCACCTTCAGCTTGGGTGCTGGCGTTCCGGTGTTCCAGGCCTAGGCACCCTTGGCCTATCTGGAACAGAGATGGAGTCCATCTCAGGCACCTTTAGCCTGGGGTGAGGTACTATGGCGGATGCCTGGGGCTCAGTACCTTTGACTGAGTTCCGCGAGGGTGGAGGAATCCGAGGGGACCCTAACTCCTTGGGTGCCTGAGTTCGTGAGGACTGGTGTGCAGTAACTTCTCCGAAGAGCCCGGCGCGGCATCGCTGGTGACGGAGAGGCCTCCATTTCTCCCTTGGATGGATTTCTTCCTCTGACAGGGGCAAAGTGAGCGAAGGTAATTCACGTTCTATATTACCTAGTCAGTGGCAGTGACTATCCACCACTGGTGACAGCACAGTGGGCAGCAGCAGAAGGGAAAGGATTGTGCCTCGATCTGTTCCCCATTTTCCAATGGAGAAAGATTGTTTTATTGCTTGGCAAGAAGAATAAAACTGAGTTGTACCCATTCACTGTGTGGAACTTGGGTTACTAAAGCAAAGGAGTCAGGGACGAAGGACTGGACTTGACTCTAGGACACCTACACAAAAGCCCAATCTTCTGGCCTTCACCTCTTAGTTACAGAGGACATGGGCCGTGGTGTATCTCATCTCTCTCTCCCAGGTACCCCTAGACAACAGCCATATAACCGATAAAGCAAGGGAGAGGGGTGAGGCCGCTACACTGGTAACCACTGGCCATGCATATTGGTGGTCAGTGTGCCCCCTGTATGCTGGTGCTACATGCAGAGTGCAGGTGGGTGCTGGATGCAGGGCTCAAGAGGATGCTATGTAGAGAGTGCAAGGTTCAGGAGTGCGTTTTGGAAAGAGTGATGGTCAGAGACTGCAGACATACTACAGGAGATCTTCAGAGACTGCGGATATTATACAGGAAACGGTCAGAGACTGCGGATATAATATAGGAGACGGTCAGAGACTGCAGATATTATACAGGAGAGAGACTGCGGATATTATACAGGAGAGAGACTGCGGATATTATACAGGAGAGAGACTGCGGATATTATACAGGAGAGAGACTGCGGATATAATACAGGAGACGGTCAGAGACTGCGGATATTATACAGGAGAGAGACTGCGGATATTATACAGGAGAGAGACTGCGGATATTATACAGGAGAGAGACTGCGGATATTATACAGGAGAGAGACTGCGGATATTATACAGGAGAGAGACTGCGGATATTATACAGGCGAGAGACTGCGGATATTATACAGGCGAGAGAGAGACTGCGGATATTATACAGGAGAGAGACTGCGGATATTATACAGGAGAGAGACTGCGGATATTATACAGGAGAGAGACTGCGGATATTATACAGGAGAGAGACTGCGGATATTATACAGGAGAGAGACTGCGGATATTATACAGGAGACGATCAGACTGCGGATATTATACAGGAGACGATCAGACTGCGGATATTATACAGGAGAGAGACTGTGGATATTATACAGGAGAGAGACTGTGGATATTATACAGGAGAGAGACTGCGGATATTATACAGGAGAGAGACTGCGGATATTATACAGGAGAGAGACTGCGGATATTACACAGGAGAGAGACTGCGGATATTACACAGGAGAGAGACTGCGGATATTACACAGGAGAGAGACTGCGGATATTATACAGGAGACGATCAGACTGCAGATATTATACAGGAGAGAGACTGTGGATATTATACAGGAGGGCCAGCACAATTTGTTGTTAGAGACGGGCTGGGCATGTTCAAAATTCCACATGCCAGAGCCTGCCAGGAAGCCCACACTGCACAGCGCTAATCACAAGCAGTGAGACATTTCCCGGCCCTCAGCTGCTCAGATCAGGAAATGTCTCACTGGCTGTGATTAGCACTGTGGAGCCCCTGCAGGTTGCTTAGCAGCAGTGGAGCCTTCTCTGACATGCTGATCGTGATGCAATCCAGGTGATGCTCCTAGTCAAATCCTAGTGTTAAATATCAGTGATTTTATTGATCAAAGCCCACACTTTACAGGCATAGAGCACACATGGCTGCTGAACATACGGTTGATTATATATATATATATGTGGTTGTACTCTTGATGCTAATAAATACTGTGTTTATTAGATCTGACTGGGAGCATCAACAGGATCACATCCCGATCAGCATGTCAACAGAGAAGGTTATACAGCATTACTGCTGCTAGGTGACCAGCTGGGGGCTCAGCTCACTATAACCAATAGTGCCAGCCTTCCCCTGCATGTACCCATAATGTCACCAGCACTAGGTCCTAATAGACTGTCGCCACTGCCAAGGAGACAGATGCCAGACCAGTGCTGTCAATAGCAGGGACAGGACAGCTGGGGAACCCCACAGTGGCAGAACACCAGGGCCCGGTGGCAAGACAACCTTTACAACCCTGAGGCCTCATGCCCACGGACGTTTTTACAGCCGCGTTTTTTACAGCTTAAAAACACCTGTCCATGTTAGTCTATAGCTTCATGCCCACCTAGGCGTTTTTTGAGCTGCAAATAGCATAGGCGTTTTTAAGCTGTAAAAAAAAAAACAGGACCAGTGCGTTCCGCAGCGTTGGCGTTAGGCATAAAAAAACCCGAAGCGTTAAACGCGCAAAAACGCCGCAATTGCGTTTTTAAGCTCCGGCGGTTTTTTGTTTTTTTTTCAAAAAAAATACGGTCTAAAAATGTATACAATAACATGGACAGGCGTTTTTAAGCTGTAAAAAAACGCTCAAAAACGCGGCTGTAAAAACGACTGTGGGCATGAGGCCTGATAGTTCTCCCACTGCTTTGGACCCTTATATTTTCTTGGTGTGCCGGTGACATATATCTCTTGTTTTCTGCCACCCTGGGTGGCCCCAGTATAGTAGGAAGGGAGCTCACTGCAGAACATGTGAAAGGGCCCGTTGTGGGATCGTAGTAAAGGGCCCAGGATATATATATATATATATATATATATATATAAATAATTGCATTTTATAGTTGGCCCCGCTACTTTTGTCCCTGTCCCCCCATGTGCCCCCCCTAAATATGAAAGCTGGAGACGCCACTGATCCCACGGTCATTGAACCAGGTTTTGGTGCTTTTGGCAGTGTGGGCAGGTGCCAAGTTCTGCTGGAAAGTCAGCATCCCCATAGAGCTCGTCTGCGGAAGGAAGCATGAAGTGCTCCAAAATCTCCTGGTAGACGGCTGCGTTGACCCTGGACTTAATGAAGCACAGTGGACCAACACCAGCAGATGACATGGCTCCCCAAATCCACACAGACTGTGGAAATTTCACACTGGACTTCAAGCATCTTGCAGTGTGTGCCTCTCCATTCTTCCTCCATACTCTGGGTCCTTGGTTTCCAAATGAGATGCAAAATTTGCTCTCATCAGAAAAGAGGACTTTGGACCACTGAGCAACAGACCTCTATGGAAAAGGGGTTCCCTGCCAAAGAATGTATAATTGTGTTCAGACTGTTTAGTTCTAGAAACCCCTCCAAGACAGCACAGCCAGATATTTCACTGCAGCAGAAAAGCTTAGTGAGGAACAAAGCCCCAGCCTGCTAATTGAATAAATGAAGTAGTAGCAACACACTGGGGTTAATTTACTAAGGCCCCTTTCACACTGAGGCGCTTTGCAGGCGCTATTGCGCTCTAAATAGCGCCTGCAATGCGCCCCAAAAAAAGCCTCTCAATACTATCCAATGTGAAAGCCCGAGGGCTTTCACACTGGAGCGTTGCGCTTGCAGGAGGCTCAAAAAACTCCTGCAAGCCGCATCTTTGAGGCGCAATAGGAGCGCTAAAATTAGCGCTCCTATAGCGCCCCTGCCCATTGAAATCAATGGGGTAGCGCCTCCAATACGCCCGCAAAACGCCTCAAAGAGGCGTTATTGCGGGCGGTTTTAACCCTTTTTCGGCCGCTAGCGGGGGTTAAAATACCCCCACTAGCGCCCGCAAATCGCGGCCAAAAAAACGGTATAGCGGCGCTAAAAATAGGATTTTTATAACAGCTTACCTGTAAAATCCTTTTCTTGGAGTACATCACGGGACACAGAGCGACATAGTCATTACTAATGGGTTATATAGTTACCGTCAGGTGCTGGCACTGGCAACTTCCAAAACCGGAAGTACCCTCCCCTATATAAGCCCCTCCCATCCGGGAGCACCTCAGTTTTGTAGCAAAGCAATAAGTGTCCCCAAAGAGGGGCGGGAGCTCTGTGTCCCGTGATGTACTCCAAGAAAAGGATTTTACAGGTAAGCTGTTATAAAAATCCTATTTTCTTTCTCGTACATCACGGGACACAGAGCGACATAGTCATTACTAATGGGATGTCCTAAAGCAATGCCAAATGAGGGGGGGGATACACCATATATAAGCTGAGCGCTATCAGACATGAGGATCTTTTGCGGCCTGCAACACACTGCGCCCAAAGGCGACATCCTCCTGACTTCTAACGTCCACCTGGTAGAACCTAGTAAACGTGTGTACTGAAGACCATGTTGCGGCCTTACAGACTTGAGCCAGGGAGGCCTGGTGATGCACTGCCCATGAAGTTCCAACTGCTCTCGTGGAGTGCGCCCTAACTTTGAACGGAGGCGGTCTACTTCTCAAGCTATAGGCTTGTATTATGACCTGTCGAATCCACTTGGCTAAAGTAGATTTTGACGCTGCCTGACCCTTTCTGGGGCCTTCCGGCAGAATAAACAAAGTATCCGTTCTGCGAATCTGAGCAGTGGCTTTTAAATAAGCTTTAACTGCTCTTACTACATCCAAAGAATGCAATAACTTTTCCTCTACCGAAGTAGGCTTGGGGAAAAAAGAAGGAAGAACCACATCTTGGTTCAAATGAAAACTCGATACCACCTTAGGAAGAAAGGCTGGATGAGGACGTAACACTACTCTGTCCTTATGGATAACCAGATATGGCTCCTTACAGGACATAGCTGCTAATTCCGATACTCTTTTAGCCGAACAAATGGCTACTAGAAAAATCAATTTCCTGGTGAGAAGCACCAAGGAAATATGCTGTAATGGTTCAAATGGTTGTTTCTGTAGAACCGACAGAACCAAGTTTAGATCCCATGGACATATGGGAATATTAACCGGAGGACTAATACGCATCACTCCTTGTATAAAGGCTTTGACTAGTGAATGCGAAGCCAAGGGCCTTTGAAAAAATATTGACAAGGCCGAAATCTGACCCTTGATAGTACTCAAGGCAAGCTTCCTATCTACAGCCCACTGTAGGAAGTCCAGAATCCTACCTATTACGTACTTATGCGGATGCCATTTCTTGGCCTCACACCACGCGATGTACGCCTTCCAGATTCTATAGTAGATCTGCCTGGATACCGGCTTCCTGGCATTGATCATGGTAGATACCACAGCATTAGAGAGCCCTCTCTTTTTTAGAATGTGGGCTTCAATAGCCAGGCCGTCAAACCTAGGGCTGGTAAGGAAGGGTGGTATATCGGTCCTTGCGAAAGCCGGACGACGTGGGAGAGTCCAAGGACTCCCCACTGAAATTTTACAATCTCCGCGTACCACGCTCTTCGGGGCCACGCTGGAGCCACCGGAATCACCGGTTTCTTTTCTACCCTGATTCTGCGGAGTAATCGAGGTAACCATTGTGGCGGTGTGAATGCATATATCAGCTTGAACTGATCCCAAGGGAACACTAGGGCATCCGAGCTGCAAGCTAGGGGATCCCTTGTCCGAGAGACAAACCTGTCCCCCTTTGCGTTGAATCTGGATGCTAGAAGATCTACATCCGATGTTCCCCACCGCTGACATATTGTCCAGAAAACCTCGGGGTGAAGGGACCCTTCCTCTGGGCCTAATTGCTGGCGACTTAGAAAGTCCGCCTTCCAATTCTCCACTCCTGGAATGAATACCGCAGATATGGCTGGGACATATTTTTCTGCCCATTTCAGGATGTAATTTACTTCCCTCTGGGCTGCACGACTCCTGGTGCCCCCCTGATGATTGATATATGCCACTGCTGTGGCATTGTCTGATTGCATTCTGACAGGGGACCCTTGGAGTTTGGATGTCCATGCTACTAGGGCATACCGGGCTGCTCGTATCTCTAAGAGATTGATGGGCAGGGCCTTTTCTGCATCCGACCATCTGCCCTGTAGAGACTATTGCTCCAGTACTGCTCCCCAGCCTATAAGGCTGGCATCTGTAGTGACCACCTTCCAAGAAATCGGACTGAAGGATTTCCTTTTTTCCAGATTCTGGGGAACCAACCACCAACGGAGGCTCTTGCGAACGGAAGGGGACAAGGACATTGTAAGTCTAGGGCCTGAACTTTTTTGTTCCAGGCTGACAGTATGGCCCCTTGCAAATTCCTTGAATGGAATTGACCGTAGGGTACTGCTTCGAATGATGCCACCATTTTTCCCAGCAGCCTCATATACAGGCGTATGGACGGCTGTCTTTTTTGTACCCACTAAGTGGATCAAATCTTTCAAAGACAACACCTTTCCTCGAGGCAAGAATATTTTTCTCTGGCCTGAATCCAACCTTAGCCCCAAGTATTCCAGACTTTTGACTGGTTTTTAGGGCTGACTTGTCTCGGTTGATAATCCAACCGTGAGATTCCAGATACTTGATCGTCTTGTGAACGACCACGTCTAGTTTTTTCACTGAGTGGTCTATCAGCAACAAGTCATCCAGATATGCCATTATCATTACACCTTGTGTTCTTAGATTGGCCAATAAAGGGCCAGAATTTTTGTAAACACTCGTGGTGCTGTGGCCAAACCGAAGGGTAAGGCTCTGAACTGAAAATGGCGCCCTTCTACTGCAAAGCGTAGAAATTTTTGGTGGACTGGAAAGATGGGAATGTACAAATAAGCATCTTTGATGTCGATCGTGGCTAACCAATCCTCCCCTTGTAGGGCAGTGGCCACCGATCGGATCGACTCCATCGGAAAGTCCTGATATACAGGAATTTGTATAGCCCTTTTAGAATTAATATGGGCCTCCCGTCCGCGTTTGCTTCGGGACTGTAAAGAGGTTTGAGTAAAACCCGAACCCTCATTCTTCCAGGGGAACCTCCATAATTACTCCTTGGAGCAATAGTTGTTCTAGTGCCAACAGGAGGGACTCTCTCTTCCGGGGATCCCTTGGCACGTTTGACCTCAAAAATGGGAAGGAGGAGAGTCTTTTAACTCCAAACTGTATCCCAAACCTACTGCGGAGAGCACCTATCTGTCTTGATCGTGTCCCGCCAGGTCTCTTGCGAACAACTGGAGTCCTCCCCCCACCCGACTGAGTGGGGGCTTCATGAATTTAACTTTGGGGGAGGTTTTGTACCTCCCCTGACCCAGGGTTTCTCATTACCCTGCTACTGTCCCTGTTTTTTACCCCCGGGATTTGACCGAGGAGGCCGTCGGAACTGTTACACAGCCGATGCCCCAGGGACTGGAGAAGCAGGCCTCTTAAAGAGGGACCTCTAACTCTGCTTTTAACCGGCAAGAGCGTATTTTTACCGCTGGAAATTTTCTGGATATTTGTCCAGGTTTTCCCTGAATAAGCGTTCATCATGAAATGGGACGCTAACCAGCCATTCTTTACAGGGAGCTTCAGCAGACCAGTTTTTGAGCCATAGGAGCCTACGCATATGTACTATAGACAGCGTAAGGCGGGAGGCCTGATGGACTGAATCCTCTATGGCGTCAACCGCAAAGCCTAAGGCTCTAGGTAGATCAGCTAGGGCAAAGCCTGCTGATCTGTCAAGTCCCTCAAGACCTGTTTCAACTGATCCTTCACTGCTTAGCAGACCCCAATAGCTGCTACTGCTGGTTGTATCACCAAGCAGATTTTCATAAGGACTCCAATCTTTTATCTATTGGGTTCTTGAACATTTGGACATTATCCACTGGACATGTCAGTGATTTATACATACAAGAGATGGCTGCGTCCACTGTAGGGACCTTCCATTTTTTTTTTTTTTTTTTTTTTTCTGATGAACTTATCCTCCATGGGATAGACCACCGGAAATCTCTTGGGGGAATAAATATTTTCTCAGGACGTTCCCAATCCTGGTAAATGAGCCCTTTCAGTAAAGGGTGAAGTGGAAAAGAACAAACAGTCTGGGGGCTTCTAGCGACCCCAACGAGGATACAGTAGTGGTTGATGGTTCCGCAAGGTGCATTTTTAAATGCTGATCGGACCATGTTAGTCAGAGACTGAACCCATAATCTTTCAGCTTGAGATGCTGAGAAAGGGTTCCCCCACTGTTGATTCCTCTATAACAGAATCAACCTTATCCTGATCCCCTTCAGGCAGGTCGATCCCTGTATGGGACTGTTGCTCTGCTAACAGGCACTCTGAAGGAGGAGACGGAGATCGGGCGTGCTTTCCCTGACAGGGAGGCAGCGATAAATTTTGACAATCTCTCTCTAATCCTCCCAGAGCTGAGGAAAAAACCTCCTCTGTTACATACACAGGAGCAGGTGACTGAGGACAGCCACAGTACCAAGTACCCCTGCGGGGTCTCTACGGTCACTTACCTCTGAACTTCAGGGGAGACTGGTGCAGCAGGAGTATGCCCAAGATCCTCAGAGCCCGATGAGACCCCCTTCGCTTCCTGGAAGATTCAGTTCCGGAGCTACTGGACGGCATATTCCTAAGCCTAAAGCTGAGGTATTCCAGCCGTAATACACCTCTTTTACTGAGAATAGTCTAGCACAATTGCTGCTATATCACAGTTGGTGTCTACTAATGTGCCTTTCTAGGGGATGCCTGTATCAACCGCTTGCTGTATGCCTTTAAATGTTGCCAGCTCTGTCTCTGTACTTCATAGCCAGCTTACTGCAATAATGTGGCTTTTTAAAAACCTGCTGGGACGCCCGCACATGCGCAGAAGCGCTGCGGCGCGCACAGAGCGTCATCCCCCAGGCCCCTCCCCTTTTTCCGGCCACCTCTATATATAGAGGCGCGTGCACGCGCACGCGCGCGGCCACGTGCGCCTCGGCGCTAACTTTCAAACATGGAAACCAGGGACAGGAGCCAGGGCCCCCTTTGCCGCAGGCCGGGGGATAGACGAACACTGCAACATGGCAGAGGAAACAGTTTCCTGTAGGAGAACTCACCAGCTGCCTGGACTTTGCTCTCTGAGAAGAAACTAGTCCATATGACAAGAAAAACATTCCACAGCGGCCTCTAGTGGACAAACACAGGTACCGCAGTTTAATATACTAAACATATATAAAAAAACATTCTTTTTTTTTTTTTTTTTTCTTGACCACCATTAAAAATTATTACATTTTTTTTTTAGTAGTTACAGGCATGCACAGATATTAGCGGGAATACCGTTAGGTAACAGACAGAAAGACAAATTAGGCTTGGGGGTCCCCCAATAGAACCAAGTTCCTGGGGGCCCCCACTTACCTGTTCCCCGCCGCAGGACTTTGTTTGGTCCACAAAAGCCCAAACTTCACCTATCACGGCAGGCATTGTAATCAAACCTTCAGGGACCGGGTTCCCAAGGATTCCACTCCCCTGGACCTGTATAGCACCCTGCACAGAAAACATCTTGGTCGTGGGTATGACCAGAGCTCTGGATCCCAGGGTCCAGCTCTCCTAAGAGAAGCATTACAGGCAGAACCTTGCTCTTCTCTGCAAGGCCCGGGTACCGACCGTTTAGCTATGAAGCTTTTTTGGTCGGATCCGGAATAGCTTACTGAGGCCCAAAAGAACCTGTACGCAAGCTCAGTGAAAAACACATGTTTCTTCTTGGCCAACACCTTAGACACTGGCAAAAAACTGAGGTGCTCCCGGATGGGAGGGGCTTATATAGGGGAGGGTACTTCCGGTTTTGGAAGTTGCCAGTGCCAGCACCTGACGGTAACTATATAACCCATTAGTAATGACTATGTCGCTCTGTGTCCCGTGATGTACGAGAAAGAAAATAGCACCGCTATACCGCCAGCGCATCCAGTGCCTCAGTGTGAAAGTAGCCTAAAACTGGAGAGTTCAAAATCTGGTGCAGCTCTGCATGGTGGGAGATCAACTTCTACCTTCAGCTTGTTGAAGTAGGCTTTGACAATACAACCTGGAAGCTGATTTGTTTCTATGTAAAGTTGCACCAGATTTTGCACTCTCCAGTTTTAGTAAATGAACGCCTCTAATGGGTCATCCATCTTGCTCACTCTCCACTGTGCTGCAAGTATGTTCCCTGTCAGCGTATGTGCATGCAGTAGAGCCTCATTGGCTAAACCTTGCTTTCCTACTCTGAATTCTTTTGTAGAGTTGATTATAGGGGGGGCTGATAGGGTACAGATGTTTGTAGAAGATCTGATATTTGCTCAGGTACACTAGCTGTATTTAATAATACATTTAATGAATACTGTATAGAACTGCATTAGTAGTATTTTATAGTTCAGCTTTACAATAAGCTTGCCATTTCTGTAATGCATACTTTTCAGCAACAGTAAGGTGTGCGCACACCCAGTGACACACTAGCTATGCAATAATAGCCAAGGGAAAGAGGAGACATATTTTCATACAGTTTACAGGTCACAGAAATAAATAACTGGGTGAGAAATATTGTATGCATGCTATACCAATTATCGCTTTAGCGTTGTAGCAAAGCAGTACTAAGGGCATCAAAAAAAAACACAAGGGGAGAGACCATTGTCCCTCGATGAAATTAATTTTACAGTAAGTCCAAAAAAAAATAACCACATCTGTTGGGGGGACACAGTCAGAATGTCCACAAGCAAGGTCGCCATTAGAAATCATGGGGCACCATACAGCCCACCTGATAGAGCTGCCTCTGCTCCCCTGCCTACTGTGATTGTACTCATTAGTACAATGTGCAGCCACAGTATGTAGGTTCAGTGGAGAGCAGTACATAAAGTGCAGTAAGAATTAGCAGTGCAGAGCTGTGAAGTGTGTGGTATGTAGCAGTAGGAAAGTGCAGAGCAGCATGAGGTTACAGGGCAGTGAGCATTATGTAGTAATAAAAAGTGTGGGGCCATGCATAGTACCTAGTGGCAGTGCAGAGTAGGCCGGGAGCTGTATGTACTGTCAGTGCCAGGGCAGTAAATGAACATTGTATAATGTCAGGGCAGGGAGTATGAACTGGCGGGGCATTCAGAGAGGAGTACGTAATGATAGGACAGTCACTCACTGATCAGTATGTAGTGGCTGGGCAGTCAGTAAGCAGTATGTAGTGGCTGGGCAGTCAGTAAGCAGTATGTAGTGGCTGGGCAGTCAGTAAGCAGTATGTAGTGACTGGGCAGTCAGTAAGCAGTATGTAGTGGCAGGGCAGTCAGTAAGCAGTATGTAGTGGCAGGGCAGTCAGTAAGCAGTATGTAGTGGCAGGGCAGTCAGTAAGCAGTATGTAGTGGCAGGGCAGTCAGTAAGCAGTATGTAGTGGCAGGGCAGTCAGTAAGCAGTATGTAGTGGCAGGGCAGTCAGTAAGCTGTATGTAGTGGCAGGGCAGTCAGTAAGCTGTATGTAGTGGCAGGGCAGTCAGTAAGCAGTATGTAGTGGCAGGGCAGTCAGTAAGCAGTATGTAGTGGCAGGGCAGTCAGTAAGCAGTATGTAGTGGCAGGGCTCTCCCCATCAGCCTCTTACTACATGACTGGAGATGGAAAAGCTGCTGGGCTGTCATTTTTGCTCCTTCTCCTCCTGTCCCATTTTCAGCAGCTAGATCAGCCAAAGTGGCCATCTGTGCATGAGGGGAGAAGTCAGCCACACTCCCGTCTAGCCCACCACCTTCATCTGCCCAGGGAGAAACCACTGAGGCACGAGAGAGTATCCACCAGCTGCTGCGCGGAATACTAGCATAGATCTACAGGAGACATACTGCACAGAGAGAGACAGAGACAAAGGCAGTCCCCTTGCTGGGTCCCACTAGTGACCTGATGGAACCAAAGTCTGGATATGGAAGGACTGCCTGTACTCCTCTACCAGCAGCCTGGTCCGAAAGCACACATTCCACAAATGAGAGGTGAGCAACACAGCAAAAAAACACTACAAGTCTAGGAGGACTGGAGGCCTGAAGCCCAGGAGCCGCCTGAAGGACCAGCATCCAAATCTAAATAGACGACATGGGGCAACCCCTACCAGATAGGGGAAACAACCAACATGACCAAAGAAGAGTACAGAAAATCAAGCTGGTGCTCCAGACAAGGATATAAACAGTCACCTTCAGAGGGGACTGACTCAATACGTCCCGGTACACTAAACCCGAGCCAGTGAAAACCTGATTAGAATGCACCAAATACTGGTGAAGCAACAACACATTTCTGAACAGGCAGGAAAAGACCAACAACCTGATATGGTCAAGGGAAAACATTGGGGATGGCCCCCTAGTACAAAACAAAGTACAGACAAGACAGACAAGGTGGTCTACATAAGAGAGACCACAGCCTTACATCCCTAACCCTTAAGCTCAAGGTGATATAAACTACATGACTAAAGGGGGTTGTCTAACCAGAAAACCAATCTCACCTAGTGAGGCACATTAGAGAATGCACAGTATTCATACATCCCCTCAATCCCACAAGGTGTATGGAGTGACTCCTGAGGCCACTAGAGAATGCAAGGGTTTGTTCCCACAAAGTTAATTCTGGCAGAAGTAAGGCGCAATGGAGGCACACTCACAAGGATAGGCAAAAATGAAAGTTTCAGACCTCACCACCAGAAGGCACTGAGGATGAGGCCAAAACATCCTGACACCCTAAAGTGACGCTTAGCCTGCAAAAGATTAGTGCAGAGCCTGCCCGATTACAGACACGGGTCTAAGAAGTTCGAAAAAGCAGAAATGCTAAGAGCATACATCTGATTGGGGCACAGGACAAGGAAAGGTATATCAAGGAACTAAAGCGGGGTAAACACTAGCAGAATTTCACCTAACGATTTTTGTTTTAAGAACCTTCATTTGTTTTCTTAATTATTATTGGGGACAAATGGATGTTCGTTGTTGACTGCAGTGATGAAAAAATTTAAAGCAGCAGGATGGAAAATTTTCTCAAAACGTATGAATTTCTAACATTGTATGTGGTTCTTGTTTGGTAAAGTCCATTCTTTCAAAAACTGAATGTTAAAAGCAAACTAAATTTTGAACTACTTTTGAACCACATTTGAATTCACTGAGAATTTTTGTACGAAATTTCCTAAGAAATTTTATTTGAAATTCTGATGTATACCCAGTTTTGCCCAAGAGGCTGCAGGCCATGTCAAGATGGAAAACAATTCCCAGATAAAGAGGTCCTCCAAATTCCCCAAGACAAAGTCACATTCTGTCCTCAGCGGAGAGTACCTGCAACAGAAAGCTAGGGTAGTCCACCTGTTGACAATCCATGGAAGCAAAGGGCACGCCAGCGATGGTTTTAGTCTGCCATGTAAGATCTGAGGTGTACCCTGCTGCACAAACCTCTTCTCTCGGTACAGAGGCTACTGGCTAAGAAATAGTTTACAGGGTACTGCCCTTAGGAAAGACAGGGCAAGCAACCCCAATACTCTCAGCGTTGTCAAGCACAGGGACTAGGATACTTTACCTGATGCAGGAAAGTTCCAACTTCTTTCTAGAAGCGGACACACTACGTCTAGATGGTGTCCAACCAAATCCAAAGCAGGAAACTTGGTTAAGGTGGGACCCCCCCAGTGTGGAGAGAAACCATATGGTTGTTCTGGGGATTGGGTACTCCTGCAAATGAAATATTCCAGGTAAGGGGAGAAGAAACCACCCCAGTTGTCTGGAAAGGTTGAAGGTTTGAGATACTACATGGTAATATGCCTGCTCATAAATCGGCGGGGGGGGGGGGGGGTGAACTCCCTGTCTAATTAGGTTAGACAAGGTGTACCTCTTTAATAAGAGCCTGGTAATACCTTTTTTTTCTGTGAATATTTTATTTTCACAATTTTTTCTTAACAGTCTCTTTTTATTAAATGATATTCCAAAATCGTTAAAGTAAGTAGCATTTCAGCCTAAAACTATCGATCTCTAAATCTACTCGCAGACACATTCTAAGACTAACCTATCTAACCATGTAAAGCAAAAATCGCTATACATACCTTTTCTGAAGCCAATCCATTCCGGTCTCCAGCGGCGGATGCTGTGTGCAGGAGACAGCCGACAATGTCTGGGAAGTGACGTCACCCATAGAGTTACTATGGGGCTTCCATTGTCAGCTGCCTCTTCTGCACACTGAGCTCAGTGTAGGACTAGACCAGAGCGGCTTCAGAAAAGGTATGTACAGTATATCGGTTTCCTCTTTACAGGGATAGATACCTTAGTCCTAGAATGTTGCTGCAAGTAGATTTAGAGTTAGTTTATTTAAAGCTGAACTTCTACTTTAATATTGTCTCTAATGCACCAACGTGGAACCTAAAGAATCCCTCTCTCTATAAAGAAAGTTACTATATGGTAAATATTTGGATATTGCTGTCTGTGGTGACAGTGGGTGTTACAGACATTGATTTTTAGGTCATAATTGCCATTGCTAATATTGTGAACATTTGATATTTTTATATAAAAAATTTTGGTGGCAGAGTAAAGGGTTAATTGCGTAGTAGAAATCTGTCTGTTGGCACTTTTGGTCCTGCGAGCTGGAAAATCTGAGTGGCATTGTTGCATATCAGTGACAGCCTGATATAAGGTTGACCAGCCATTTGTCACACGTTGGTGGCAGTGGCCTGACGCCACATTGACATATTTATTTATTTTTTTCCCTTTTGCAGGCGAGGAAATTTAAAAAAAGGAAAGTAATTAGGTAATTCTAATATTAGGATACTGAATTTTCCCCCTAAGGTTTCCTCAGGGGTGTCACTGCATGCAACATACTGGACAATAGAATAAAACTAAATTGCCTACTAGTCAAAAAATAGACTGCCCTAAAAATAGGTCCACCTGGTAAGATTATATCAAACACCGCTCAGATCAGTAAAGATATTAGAGCTCAATAACCATCTTTTTTCGCTGTTGCGCAAAAAGAGTTTAAGTGATTTGTCACTCACTGTTAATCTTAGCAGTGCACATAAATGCTGCTAAAACAGGTCCATTCAGCCCAAAATATCACCTCCGTCTGCCCTAATTGCATGTTCTGTTTCCACTTCCGAGCCCTCATCAGTCAGAGCTTTGTGAACTCGCTTTAGTCCTGTCTCTATCCGTCAAAGTTCGTTGTTATAAATATCATTATGTGCACTTAGGTTCTAAATTGTAGCTGTGACTCAGGTCTGGTAATTGTAACTCTAGAGAGGCAAATCTTCACACCATATGGAAAGAACAAAAAAAGCATTGTACTTCTCCTGATCGTTAGCAGATAATTATCTCTCGCTATACTCAATAATTTGGTCGACAGACACACTGATGAACTTTTAAAGAGTAAGCTCACTTTTATTATGAACATTATATGGAATCCACCCTGATCAAAGTTTCCACTAGCAGTTCGAGAATGAGGTTTGTCCTTCTCCAAGTGTTGGGTGCCAGATGCCATTAAAGGCTAAAGCTGGCCATAGATAGATTGACGTTCAGAAGGGACCGGCGGAGTTTCGATCCACTTATGACCGTGCCTGTTTTGACAGAAGTCGATCACTAGATTGACCTTTAGCTAAAGGGCTTGTTGGGAACTTTTTCTTGATCAGCCGGCTGCAGCTCCTGATCAGTGAATTACGACAGCAGAGAGTTCCACTGTCAGAATAGGTCTCATTAGGGAGGATTCCTCTATCCACCTTGCTTGTGTGGATGAAGGAATCTGTTCATTTTTTTATTTTTTATCTTACTGGCTGAATGAAAAAAAAATTATTATTTTTTTTATCTATAGCCAGCTTAAAGCCCTTGGGTAGGCCGTACCGATTTAAGAAGGCCATGGCAAGGATACCGCATCTACTCAGACAATCGAGTCTGAAAGATGTAGTGTTCTCAGGGCCGGTCTTGGCCGGGGTGCAGGGGGTGCTCCGCACCCAAGCGCTGCAGAGGGGGGGGCGCCGAAGTGCTTCCCCTCCTCCCTCCTCTCCTTGTGTGTGGTGGCGTCGCCAGGGACGCTGATAGGGGAGGACCCGGACAATGAGGCTGAGATCAGTGTGGTGTGACAAGTAGTACCGGAACGATGCCCTGTGTGTCTCTCTCCCTCTGGCAGCTGAATGCGGGAGGGAGAGACACACATGGCATCGTTCGTTCCTGTACTTGTCACACCACATTGATCTGCCTCATTGCCTGGGTCACATCTGCCCTGTGTGTGCCTGGGCGCTTTCCTGTCCCGGTGGATGTGTCTGCAGTGAGAGGAGGGGCTGTCTTAATGTTCAGGCACCTCTAAGAACTGCCCAGGGGTCCTAGGTGCATGAAGGGGCCTTGAAGTTTTCTCCCAGCAGTCACTGTCCTGCCAAGCTGCCAACTGTTCCCCTCGCTGTGGTCGGCTCTTTTGCATGTCAGGTCAGTCACCTTATCCATCTCTTATATCTCTAGACTCTGCTCTCTCCCACCCACCGCCTCAGCCACTTTCCTTTCATCCTCACACAGATCCATCAGTCTCTGCTGGTCACACTGCTTTCCTCTCAGCCTTGTTAACCCTTGCTACCTTCTCCCAGCCAGTTTTCCAACATGATAGCAGCCATGATAATATATAGCCTCTTCCCTAGCTGACTGGAATTCTCTTTCTAACACCTTCCCAACAATAGTCCCTCTCTCCCCCCCCCCCCCACAGTCTTCTTCTCTGGAGGCACTTCACCTTCACACAGGTGTGTGCCCCCCCCTCCCCCCCATACACAAACATTGCAAATGGCCATAATCCATCCCTCTCCAGCCCCTTCACCTCCATTTATTTGCCTCTCCTTCCCCCCTTCCCTCATGCCAGTACAAATCCTCCTCCTCCTGTTTCACACCAATTCTCCTCTACCCACCCCACATCTCTTATCCACTTCCTCCTTTTTACCCCCTCTTTATTCTTCCCTACCCCATTGTTCCCACCCCCCCTCCATTTTTTTCAGGGGTTAAGGAAGAACCCCGAGGTGGAGGATCTTATTACTGCTGCTGCTTGTGTGGGTGGGATGTGTACTGCACCAATCCCTGCTCATCCCCCTCTCCTATTCATCCAATGTGATTAGTGCAGTACACATCCTACCCACACAAGCAGCAGCAGTAAGAAGATCCACCTCTGGGTTCTTCCTTAACCCCTGCAAAGTGCCAGAAGAGACCCAGAAACTCTGCAGGGGAAGGTAGAGGGGGATATGTCATTCCAATTTTTATTTAGCCCAGTGACAGCCTGCCAGAATAGGTGGGATCTGTAACAGCTATTTCCCTGAGCAGCTCTGCTTGAGGAGACCATATCTGTTTAATACATTACTGCCCCTTTACTGTACTCCCCTGACCCCTGTACTAGGTCTGCTTACCCTCCCCCGGTACTGTATCATGTCTGCAGTCTCTGACCATCTCTAGTATCATGTCTGCAGTCCCTGACCATCTCTAGTATCATGTCTGCAGTCTCTGATCATCTCTTGTATCATGTCTGCAGTCTCTGACCATCTCTTGTATCATGTCTGCAGTCTCTGACCATCTCTTGTATCATGTCTGCAGTCTCTGACCATCTCTTGTATCATGTCTGCAGTCTCTGACCATCTCTTGTATCATGTCTGCAGTCTCTGACCATCTCTTGTATCATGTCTGCAGTCTCTGACCATCTCTTGTCTCATGTCTGCAGTCTCTGACCATCTCTTGTATCATGTCTGCAGTCTCTGACCATCTCTTGTATCATGTCTGCAGTCTCTGACCATCTCTTGTATCATGTCTGCAGTCTCTGACCATCTCCTGTACTATGTCTTGGGGCTCTAACAGACTCTCTAACAGAAGCCCTCTCTGTGTCCATTAGAGAGACCCCCTCCCCATCCCATTAGTGTATTCTCTTCCTGTATTTTGTTTATTGTTAAGAGATGTGGGAGGATCCCAGGGTAACAAAGACTCCTTAGAGGAGCATCTCTGTGTTTGAGTCATTGCCATAAAAATATTTGTAAAGGGGAGGAGTTAGTAAGATGGCCACGCCCATGTGGGGGCGCCAGAAATATTTCTGCACCCAGGCGTCTGTGATCCTAGGATCGGCCCTGAGTGTTCTTGTAACACATTAACAAGCTGCATAATGAACATTAAAGGGCAAGTTCACCTTTTATAACATATTACGCGTTCCACCTGTATCCTCTCTCTGCACCCGCTGTAACAATTCAAAAACAGCACAGCTGTGCGGGACTCCACCCACACAACTGCATCATTCATTCACAGTTTCCTGTGAATAAATAGACTACCACTACCATCAGCCACCGCGGCTCATGGCTTGTAGTTCTAAAAGGAATGCAGCTTTTAAACAGTCCACCTGTATTGGAGGTACAGGCTTAAAGCTGCAGGACTTGACTGCAGAAGCCCGACATTGTAACCCTGAACGATTGATCATGGTGTAATGCTCCTGCAAGGAAAAAAAATGCATTTTTTTTTCCCCAAAAATATGTGCATTTATTCTATTATTTATTTTTTAAAAGGTGAACGTATCCTTTAAAACTGAACTACAGGCAAACAACCAAATACACAGATTAAATACGTAAGGGACATGCTTAATCTGCTAAAGGATTTATATTTCTTTTTTTTTTCCTGAGATTTACACAGCCTCTTCACTCAGCACAGCCAGGTGGATGACACCACTTACAGTTAAGGAATACAACAGTGTCTTCTTTTCACCCCTTTCTGCTAACTGGATAGTAAAACAGCAGAAGCAGCCTGAACTGATGAGGTAATTTGCAAGCCTACTCTACTCTCTAATTCGTATCAACATGTTCCTTGAAAACACATTTGCAAGTAGTACAACTGATTAGCTCCCAGTCTTGCCCCTACCACTACCAGTCTGAGCTCTGCTGTATAGGGGACTGCAAGAGTTTAATGCCAAGTAAAGTTCAGGTACTTACATGAGCCTTAACCTCTTCACGCCGAGCGCACGCAAATATGCGTGCAATAGTGCTGATAGAGCTGTGCTGAGAGTGGGCGCACTTCAAGCTCCCGGCACAGTTACTGGTAGCTAACTGAAAGCTCCCTCCTGACTCCTCCTGTCATTCTAAAGCCCTTAAAGGGCCAGCCGGCTCTAAGGGGTTAAAAAAACGTTAACGTTCCTAGAACGTACCTTCTACCTGTTACTGTTCTTGCCTGGCTGCAGCTCTCCAGGCTCTATTGACGCAGCAATTTTAGCAACTGCTGTGTAAAACGCATTCTGGAAGTGACATAACTAAATACAATATAACAAGAATATTGTTACATATTTACGGTTTCATTCATTTGTGGTCAAAGAGTGACCTTTAGGCCTCATGCACACTGATGTTTTGTTATCTCTCCTAAAGGCTTTTACTCCTGATTTTGCGCCTAACAGCCATGTTAAATACGCCCAGGGTGCATGAGGTCTTATAGATATTTATAGGTTAATTACAAGAGGGATCTGTGTAGTTGACTTTTCTTCATTCGATCTCCCAGCTCAACTGCTGTTGAGATAAAATATCAGCCACACAGGAAGTGTGTTGTTTTCAGTGACTCAGTGAACTTCTAGACTTGCATTGTGAGAAGGAACAGTAAAGTACAACTGTTGTTTAGCACTGCAGAGCAGGAAGTAGAGCCTGAATTGGTAAAAAGAAAATGGGCCCGACACCATATACATACAGTATTATAAATTAAAGTGGTTGCAAAGCCCAAACATTTTTTTACCTTATAGGGGTTGTAAAGGTAAAAAAAAAAGTGTCCAGACTGCAGTACACTGTACAGTGGGGAAAATAATGCAGATTTTGCAAGTTTGCCCACTGACAAAGCAATTAAGGGTTTATCATTTTTATCATAGGTGTATTTTAAATGAGAGAGACAGAATATCAACCAAAAATCCA
>CM055118.1:191383323-191385823 GCA_029206835.1 Rana muscosa
TTAATATTTGTTAAATTATTATAAAAAAAATTTTGTTAAATTTAAAAAAACATTTATAGTATATAAATTTCTTTAATTATTTTTAAAATTTTATTTTCTACAGTTATATAATTTGTACAGACTTCTGAAATATACGTATTAATCTTGAAATTAAACACACCAATTTTCAAAAGCAAAAATTTTTATTTATTGAAAAACACCAAAAAAAGGTGTATAAAAACATTTTTAATAAAAAAAAAAAATTTACATTTATATTATATTGTTTATTTTAACACAGAAAACTATACAGATATGTACACCAAAAATTCCATAATTGTAGGCTTATTTAGCAACTTTTGGAAATCGTGACATTTGTTCCTTTACTGCCACACTTGTTTCAGGCCTTTCAATTGGGGCAATGTTCCTTGGCATGAGTTTGTTTTTGGATTCCCAAGAAGAAATTAGTGTACCCTCAACAATGCTAATCATGTCGGATAGCATAATGTAAAGATGATCGTTATTCATGTTTTCAAAAACATTACGCACAACCCATTTTTTTCTACCTCGTGGAAATTCCAGATTTTTACGTTCAACAAACAATTCTTGTCCACTTTCATCTTTTTTTTTTGTCAGAGCGGGGTTTCGTACCACATTGTGATTGTGGCATAAAGCAGCCAATTTTGTCCTTGCTTCCATCGAATCAAATCTGTAATGAATTCTTTTGGGCCGATATTTAAGAATCATACTGTGGTATGTTTCAATAACCCCTGTCTGACAAAAAAAAGTTAGATGCTTTATGTCTTTATCCAATTGACTATCCAAGACAATTGTGGACAATGAATGAAATGCAGGTGTGTTTTTGCTTATCCAGGGAACAGGATGAGAATCCACACTGAGTGGATCGTGTAAGCATTTGTGCTGTGCACCGTCAATTTCCCATTCATGAACATTTACTACATGATATAGTAGAGATTGCCAAAGCTCTCTGAAAAGCGTCTCGTCTCCCTCACAACGTCTACTACAAAAATAGAAATGCAGCAAAATGGGTCCAATCCATGGTAAAATTGCGTGGTTTATTTTTTTCTTTGAAATTTGCATCAATTTTCTTCGTATATTTTTCACGTAATGCCACATATCAAATTGATGGTTTATGTTTTTGTATTTTTCGTTTGTCGAAAGTAGTTTACGAATACCAGTGTGCCGATCCGTTCCCACAAATTGAACATCCAATCCATTGTCAATTATGCGATCTAAACATTTAATAAATCCAAACTTCTCCATCGCAACAGAAGAAGTGGTCTGTGACACCTGCACTAGTTCAAAGTCCACAATTTTCTTTGAACTAAAATCCATGAACGTGTATGTAGAATACTTTGCTGAAAACCCTGGGCTATCACATTGCCCATCCCCTAACAAGAACACTGGTTTTCCTAACAATTCCTCAGTGACATTATAAATCATACTTTGCCAACTATGATCAATTGCTTTAAAAACAAAAGCATTTTGAGATCTGTGGAAAGAAGTTTTTCCAAAAATTTGTATGCCACAGAGATCAAACATTTCTCTTACTTTTGCGTAGCTTCCTCCAGTTAAAGTTATTGCCCCAGAAAGCATAATATTACCAGCCGAATAATGTTTAACTTTGGGCTGGCTTTCCCAAAGTTTTGACCGGTGAAAATCTGTACAGATTGAGTGAACAGAAATCATTGTGCCAATTATGTTTTTCTCAATCTTTCGGATTTTTGAAAAACACCCAGGTTCAGGGCAAATCATCGCATAAAGTAGTTTATCAAGGCAGCTTTCGAAAACAATAAATTTTTTCTCTTTGACCAAATTCAAGGGATGAGGAAGTGCATCTTCTGATTCAATTTCCACCTCACTTTCACACAGACTATGATCGCCTTTTTGGGGTGTATCACAATCTGACTCGTGAAAGCTCGGATCCTCCAGATAAGCCAATTTTCTTTTAGTCCCAACTTCTGGACTTTCAACATACGGGTTGAAGGCTGATTGACTATTTCCTGGTATTAGCGAAGGGGTAGACAAGACAGGTAAAGCGGGCGAAAAAGAGATCACCGATTGAACTTCTTTTGTCTTTTGATGACTTTTTGGTGTTGACACTAGTAGTGGTGTCATTAAAAGATCCTCTTTACTGCAATATGAATGTTCTAAAAAAATAGTATCACTTGTAACCTCAGATTCCACAAATTCAGAATGTCCACGGCCAGTTTGTGTGCTGGCATCGTTGTTTGACACTTGTTTACATTGACTACTAACATGACATTGGCAAGTACATGTAGCACTCTCCATGGCTGTCTGAGAGGTTCCAGCCTTCATGTGTTGTGTCATCCATATTTTTTTCAAACGATTAAGCCATTTATTTCCAGATTTTTCGGTAGTTCCTGTTTCGGTAAACATGGTAGGAACAGATTCAGGCCTTAATCTCCTTTGACTTCCCCTCATAATAAAGCACTCACTTTCAAAATGTGAAGAACACATCCGATAAATATCTGAACGAATG